>ARYC01010377.1:0-10397 GCA_000711775.1 Oxytricha trifallax | reverse complement strand
TCTTGTGCCTTTTGCTACTCATGAGTATTGTGTATACCAACTAGCTTGGCGGCTCTAAGTAAATTCTGTTTGGACAGCAGCCATCATTGATTTACTGGCTGGGAGTAGAGGCCTCAAAGCATTAGTCTTATTATAGGTATGATAATGTTCCTTCTCTACATGTGGTGTTAACAACTAAGGCTTGAATCTTACCTTAATAGAGATGGTGAGACATCCGTGGTGGGATCTAAGATGTTTCCCATAGTGTGTCGAATCATCATGAGAAAATGCAAAATGGCGCCTTCCATCTTCCTTTTCAATACTGCAAACCCCATTCAAAGCCTCGACGACAATCGTTCCATAGCAGCGCGTGGAGCGCGAGCCCAAGATACCGCTTAATACCCCTCAGATGCTAATTGGTCTCTATTAGTGAACTTTAAGTTATCCTTAAAAATGCTCAAGCGCTGTTTAAAAGTTGTCTTGCTGAGCAGGAGACTATCAAATTCAAAAGTTTAAAGTAGTAAATCCTCTGAAAGGTCCACAGCAACTATGGGTCGTCTTTTTGACTGAGTGAGGCGTTAGAATTAAAAACTAGTTGGTTCATCTGTTGGATTTATGTGTTTTTTAAGGATTCTAAAGTATTATTATAGGTTCTGATCAAATTATAATAATTAAATAGGGGACCTCGTCAATTTGGTAGCTTTAGTAGAAATGCCTATACTACTACTACTACTACTACATGCCCCTCTTTTAAATTACTAAAGCTACCAAATATTTATAATAATTATATCTATCTTAATTTATTATTATCTTCACCCAAGTTTTGTAAATAATATCATTGGGGTTTTATTAATAATAATAGTATGATAGATTTGAGAGGGTAAATTAACAAATAGTGTTTGATTTCATCATAATGAATATTACCTTTCCTAAGATGTAATTACTTTATTATTAATTGATATTATTTAATTTACAAATTTTAGTATTACAATTTTAGGAGAATATTAAAATAATTGCTAAAACAAATATAATATTTATATTAAAAAGGAAATTGATTTAGAAAGAAAAACTAGTAATTACAAATTAGTTTTGGGGAAGTTTTCTGAACTTTATTTATGTTGTTTTCAATAAAATCAAGAATTATTAATTTTTATGACCCGTTATATATTAATAGTATATTGTCATCATTTTAGTAGTCCAAGAAAAGTATGTAAGAGCAAAATAAATTGAATCAAATTTTCAATAATAATTGATGCAATATTTTGAATTTCTATGATTATTGAGAAGACAATATCATGTTTAAGAGAGAGATATCTACAGAGTTTTTGGAGTTGTATGTGAATACAATAGTTAATGGTGTTTAAAAATCATGTAATATATATAGTGACCAATAAATTAAAAAATTAAGTAAAATTATAACACAATAATTAGATCTGAAATGGGAGATACAGATTTTTATTCCAAAAAAGTGCAGAAAACTTTACTAAAAATTATTTTTATTATTAACCAGTGCAGTAAGCTCCCAAGCTCCAAAAATAAATATCTTAAATGACTAAAAAATAATAAAAGATTTTATTCAAATTTGAATTTTTAATGTTAATTTAAAAAAATTAATAATAGTCTAATAGCACGAAATACTTTACTTATTATGCATATTTCTAAATAGAAAATATTAATGAATAAAAAATGAATAAAATCAAAATCATCTCAAAGATTATAAAGCAAAAAATTTAGAATAAAAACAATAGTTATAAAGGATATATTTATGAATTGAATTTATGATGAGAAAATCAAGGTTTTCTATAGTAAAAATCATTACTACTTCAAACTTCTAACTAATCCAACTCATCTCATATTACTCTCTATATGGAGATATAAAACATGAAGAGGATTTAAACTGTTCTCTATGAGGCATGATACCTCGAGACCATAGGTAGACACTCCTTAAGCACCTCTTAGCTGAGGTCTAATCAAAATAAGATAATTTGACCATTTCATACTTTATTAATGTAGCATTGCCAATGAGTGTCCTATGATGTCAGAAAATATTGTTTTTGTGTCCTCTGTCCTCAATTAAACCAATAATTATTGTTAAATTATATCTTAATTAGCTTTATTTCTTTCAACATCTATGTTTAACATATTGACTTAAATATTCTTGCCCCTTTACTAAGATACACTTAGTAAGTATCAATTTATTCAACTTCCTTTTTATTCATTCTGCTTATTTAACATAAGCTTAAGAACTCCAATATTGAGCCCAAACTTGTATAGTGAGAAAGATTCCTCATTCATTTCTCATAGAATAGTCTATTAAGCTTTTAAATTCCCTTAATCTATTATACCTTATAGTCAAATTTTTAACCACCAACCACAAGACCAATTATTTATTCTTTTTACTTCTCTACTTGTTGAATGCCTTTATTTGCTCTCAGTAATCACATAAATCTTCAAGCAAACTCAAAACTTGCCTCTTCAACTTAACTTCTCACTTTCACTCAGATTAAACAACAATTATGAAATAGATTCATACTTATTAATATATTATTTCCTTCTAAAATAGCAAGTAATAGAATGGTATCATTACAACTTGAGAAAATATTAGTCTAATCACATAATTTAAAAATTACAGTGGAAGTTCCACATTTATACATTAATATGTATATATTCTATATTTAATAGCAAAGGTAAATCACCCATATGAACCACTGAATTTTTCGAATGTTCTATAATAGCATTGAAGTACTACCAACTAAACCTTTATTATAAACACCATTTTTCCCATTGAATATATATATGGATGAGGAAGAAGAGGAAAATAACCGCAAATTACAGATGAAAAAGAAGATAACTCAATAACTAGCTCGAGGAATATGACCTAAATCAGTAAAAAGGCGTCAAACTGAATCTTAACTCAAGTAATAGGCTCCCCAAAGGGAATTTCCCATCACCTAAAGTTATTCCTTCGTTTCTTAAACTTTAATTTCCATTTATATAGATCAATAGGAAATATGAAGATAAAAATAAAGCAATAGCTCATACTTTTAGAACATCTTAGCAATGAATCTATAATTTCTTAAAGAATGGAATCTAAGAATTAAATATTTTCCAAATAAGAGTATACCTAATCTCTATTAACTACAGAACACTAATAGAGCATATAGTCAAGGTAAAAACAAAATCTTCACATGAAAAACATAACAGAAACTACGGAAGTCTATGAAGCAGCTCTCAATTTAAAAAGGAATTTATAAGGAGTTTTATAATTAGTTCATTAGAGTTTTAATATAAGAAATACATAATAAAATTTTTATTAGCAATTTTAAGATGGAGAAAAGGAAATCACTTCTCAAAATCAACCTAAAACAAACAATAGCTCTTATTAATGCTGCTTAAATCATAGCAAAGTAAATGATGTAGACGACCGAGAAGAAAGTCATGAATTATAAAAACTGACGTGAGTAGGATTTATCAAGTAAAAAATAAAAGTAGGGATATTAAACTTTGACAATAATCACTATTCTGAAATTTAAGTTAGAATTAAAATAAAGTTAGTCACTCACAAATGGCCTTAATTCATAGTATTTATTGAATAAACGTAGACAGGTCCTCAGAGAATTCGATGCGAATCAATATTTTTAAATACCCTAACTAAACCAAATCATTAATGACATTAACCACAACGATCTCTTCTTTTTCTATTATTGTTAATAATTCATAAATACTTTATTTGGTCTATTATACAACTGTACTAATAAATTTATTCCTTGATAATAATAATAATATATGCTTTTTACTGAATAAATTCAAGTTAATTACTACTAATTATTAAAGTTTAGACTGTTACAGTCAATTATAGGCCATAATAATAATTATCCATAATAAATGAGAGTAATGGGATTTAGTACTTCAATAACTAATTATGAATGACTTAATCCTAACAATAAGCAGTTAACACATTTAGAACAAATGAATCTTTCAATCTTATTTTAATATAATTATAAAAATTTAAATATGAACAAACAATTTAATTCAATTCCAATCTTTTAATTATTTATTCTATTCTACACCTACATACTTATTGAATTAAATGTATAAAATTGAACAATACAATTAAACAATCCAGAGAATAATATTGCCTAACAATCTGAATAAAAAGTGCATAAACAACTAGTCAATGGCAGTTTACTTGATTAACTTCATTATTCCCAGATCGAATAGCATTATATTCTTTTATAAATGACACTTGTGGGAACCAAGATGATTCATTTCACATGATATAAGTACAAATGAATGAAATCATATCATATAAGAGTGTGTGCAAGAAACCATTCATCACTACACATAATAATTGCAAGTGTTAATATAGTAATGTCTCAAAAGAGCATTATGTCTTTAAATAGAATAATAGTTATGTAGTTGTGTCTGGCAATATCAACAATAATTATGATTCTATGCGTTGTTGGAAGATTGACATCAGGGCATTTCAAGTGGTCTACACAACAATAATGTAAGTTAGAGGAGTACGATATAGATACTTCATTTGACTTGATGTTGCTGTTGTAAATACTTCGACTGAAAGAACAGTAGTAATGGCTATGAAAATTCTATCATTCCAAACTTGAAAATTTATTTGGTATATAAAGGACAATGAATGAATAATAAATAAAATAGTCGTCATTATGTATAATTATAATGGCAATTGGAGATATAGAAAAACATTTTAATCACAAATGAATGAGATTAAATATCATTCATATTACAATTACCAAGATTTATCAATTGATTCAAGCTAAATAATATATAGATTTAAGGTTAGTTTGCATAATTTTTATTTTTATAATAATGGAATCATGAAAGTAAATTCATTGCCTGCCTTTATATAAGACTGAATATGTGGATAGCAAGCGATGAATCTGTTGACAAAGTATATAACAGTGATGGTGATGAGGAAGAGAACAACTCCTCTTCTAATGCAAACAATTAAAGTTATCAGAATGCTCTTTGAATGACGCCTGTGTTAAGAAAGAACATGCAAGTACAATAACTGTGTAATATATATTATTGTATATTATTAAATAACCTGGATGAAATAGAAGTTTAATAATAATATTTATTTACTCTCATGTTATTCGTAATGATGACATTGCGGAAATAATGGTGGAAAGATAAAGAGAGAAAGCAGGATCAGTGATATCTTGCAAAAGAAGATACTCTAAGAAATTGAGAGTCTTAGCTCTTCGTTGAATCTGAGTTAAACCAAAGACTTGGTGGGATGCATCTCACCTGTAATGGAAGTCTACAGCAAAGTAAAGAAATGTCCTTAATACTTCCGTTATTGTTTCTGTTACAGAAATATAAATAAATAAAATATATTAGATTTGATAGATATTATGTTTATGAATCATTTCTCCTATTTATTATTAATTCTATCTCAGGTTGAACAACAATAACAATAAAAATAATTTTCACTTAGTTAGGATATTACATCTCCAAAAAACTCAAAAATAATATATAACTTAATAGCATTGAAAATATTTATAAAACTTATAAATTCTAGCATCATACAATCTTTTTTCAATTAAGAATATAATTAATGTAATCAAAATAAAATAGTTATATTTCATTTAAAACACAAAGAATGCAATAAAATAACAAATTCAAAATATAAATATATAGTTCTGCTTAATATTCTTAATGTAAAGTTATTATTAAAATAAAATATCTTATAAATTAATACGGTTTGTACTTAATAATATCAAATTGAATAAAATATTATTTAAAAATTATGAAAAAATTGGAGATTAATCAAAATGATGCAAGAAATACTTTCACATAAATATATAAACCTCTCATCACCTGACTTTGTACAATTGAATGAATTTATCTGAACTCTGAAGTTCTTCAAAGTAATAGCTAATTTTAGCATCATATTCTCTTAAGTTAGCCTTGCTCTTTCTTACAGCATTTGAATGTTTGAAGACTCCTGCTTTTGCAAACGGTAAGCTCACGATTCATGTATAATATAACTAGTTTTCATTGAGTAGAGGCTCTGTATGGGATGTTGGTAAGGACAATAGGGCTTAAAAGGTCTCTAAAGCCAGTATCGAAGCATGGAACTTAGTAGCATTGCAAATGAATGTAATCTCATATTGTTAGGTGAATTCAACATCACCCTTATACCTAATGCATGGAGTAGACATTTAAATCGATAATTTAGCTCTTGTTTGAAATAATCATGTCACCATTGTAAATGACAATTAATGGTTAGTTTATGAAGCCACTAGCCATGCATCAACACTTGAACATCATAAAAAGCATACCAGAAAGCTAAACTTGACAATAGGCATTAAAAATAATAAAGATTTTTAGTATTCTGTTGATATAGGGGGTGATTAAAAGAATAGCGGTCAAACAGTGGCACAAAAAGAAGAAGCACGCTATTTAATTACAGTAAATAACATGGCTCAGTAAAATGCTTTGTAGTAAAAGAAATAAAAAGCAGTGTTTTAAAAAAGATAATTGAAGTTGAAATAATTATTGATGTTTACATAAACATCTGATGATTTGAGGAGTGGAGAGAAGATCAAGGTGTTATAACTACAAATCGGCCAAGTATTTGACTCCCAACCACTATTTGGCTTTGAAAATCATAAATAAAAGTATATTTATTATGTTCAGCAAGTATTTTTTCCAAACTATATTTATTTAATATAATTTATACAAGCTTTTAGCATCTGAAATCCTTTTCTTTGTAGTATTTTTAAAGATAATTTTGGCTGAGTAATTATTGGCGAAATTGTTTTAACAACTTAAATTAATTAAAATCTTTTAAATTGTAGCCATTTTCACTAGTGCCCAAGTGCTTTCCCTATGCTATAGTTTAAGATGCCATTGAGGATTATATTTCTTTCTTAAATTTTTAATTACGAGGCTGTGCTCCTCCGAGCAAGAAGGCATTGGGCCTCATGTAGTCTACTGTGTTTGCTGCTCTCTCTTTCTTCTTGTCCACTATGGTTTTTCAGATTTTACTCTGATATTTCTGCACTAAATGTTGCACTCTAAATTACCAAGAGTGCATATTCTGATGCTTATTTATATAATATCGAATTCAAGACTTTCTATCACTTCTCTTCATTTTGTTCTTGAGCTTATATTAGTAGGACCAGCTCTAATGGTGTTGCCACATTATACTCCTCTTTTTCAATACACACTAAGTGCTGCTTGTTTTCGCTTATAGCATTCTTCAATCGTTTACGTAATCTCAAGTAAGTAAGTTTTGCACGACGGTAGAGCGATTTGAAGCATAAGCAGAGGTTGCAAGTTTTTATGGGCAGGCTAGCGATGTAAACCTTAGCAATGGTAGCAGTTTGATAATTACTATTTTTAGTGGTCCACAATTTTTCTTCCATAAATTGCTTGACTCCCTACTATGTCATGATGGATAGTAGCTACTATCAGCTGGTTTTGAATATACTCCTGACTTCCTTATCACTAGAGCTATGTAGGCTGAGACACCATAGTCACAATTTATGGCAGTTAGGAATAAACTTTAAGTGTGATTAACAACAGAAAATTTCTTAAAATTCTAGACTTATACATTTGGTTGCATGTTAATTTGTGATGAAGCACTATATTTATATAGATATTAGTATTTATTGATTAATCGAGAATCTACAAAATATTAATAGATTTATTGAATTAATTAAAATTTATATTAACTTTAACTATCTCTAATGCGAATTCAAATTATTCTTTTATATATGTAGCATGTAAATATTTGCAAAAATAGCCAAATAGGTGAGATTAATTAATTTCATTAAAATTGTTATTATCTTGAAGTTACGATAAATTTACAAATTTCAATAATGGATTGAATTAATGAATAATTAATAATGTATTTGATTTATGTCAGTAAGCTTTGTCTTTTAATAAATTATCTTAAGATTGCAAATTGAAACCACAAGTTATTTTAAATTGTTAGAATCACTCATAAACACTCATTATACTATTATTAGGGTGATTGCTTACATTTATTCCTTAAATATTAATGAATTAAATGCTTTTCCATAACCTAACAAGCAATATTGGGTTGAGTAAACCTACTTATAATACTTAGAGTAGGAATTATGGATTATGGTTGCTGCTAAACATTTATAAATTATTTAATACAAACAACAAAATAAGCGATAATAGTGAATGCAATAATAAACAAATATTTAATTTAATAATTACTATTTTAAAATTAGCAAGATTATAATGAATAATATCAAAGTACTAGCTGTGAATTTTAATACATGGTCAATGAAGCATTAAAATAAGCAAAACCAGCAATTCAATGCACACACACAACAATTATTATTATAAGCCTGTGAAAGTTGAGAGATATCTTATCTTGTAAACTACGAATTTTTCCGTATCTTTGGAAGACACTTATTAATGAAAATGCATTATGAATAAATTGATTTCAGATTTATTGAATAAGCCATGAATTTATAATCTTCAATTGCATATAGTTACACTATTAGAGTATATTTCAAGTAGTTTCATTTAAAACAAAAGGATTTTAGGGAAGATTTGAAGCTTAATTTGACTCTTGATTTGAATGTACCTAGCTACTCTACATTTTTTAATTAAGTAATGCTTTTTATAATTTAAATGATATTGAAAATTAATCACATTTATATAGAAAGTTATTCTAAAATAAGAAATATGTATTGTTATTAGTAACTAATTTGGAGAGATGTGGATTTGATTAAGGTGCAAACTTTAAACTTATAATTTTACAGCGAAAACTATATTTGAATTATTTATTTAAAAAAGTTAGTTAGATAAGTGTATTTTATTTTTATCAAGGTTCAAGCCTTCTCAGTTAACTTATAAATTCTCTTCAAGTAAATCCGTGTTTCTTCAAAATTTATTAAACTTCTGTTGATTTCTACAGGCAGGAGTGTCAGTGTTGGAAACGCCAAAGCTATATCGATAAATCTTATTTACTTGCAATCATTCAGAGCAGTATGAGTGATCCGATGATCTTACCAATCTGTGCTTAAATTCCTAAACCAAATTTTCATTTCTGAATAATAGTCCATTAGTGCTTCGAAAAGATTCTCCACCTAGTCAATTCAAACATTAAACAACTATCTTAACGTTAATGACGTTGTTATCTGACTCTTTCTAAACTGTTAGAGTTCTACTTTTATCTTTGGCAATGACATAAAATTTTCATCATTCATAAGTGATGGAGGATTAGCTTTTCAAATTGGTCCTTTTCTTAATAAAAAAAAAACGGTAAAACATCCATCTTCTTCCTTTAAGATTTATCATCTTCTTCCTTTATAATCTATCAATGATATCATCTGGCTCTAGTGCTTTTATCAATGGGTCAGTTTCTCTCATATGTAAATGGATTTGAATTTAAAATGTATTAAAATGAATTGTCATAACCCCTAGTTATATTATCAATCTAATTAATATTTTAATTGATTAACTTCTTAATATTCACCCTGTTAACTTCCAAACTAATACCGTAAAGTTGCTAATCAAGCTTATCAATATTACGACAATGTATTTAATGTGATAACTTTGAAGAATGAACTTCCCATACAATAAAGTTAAATACTATCTCTTAATTAATCTTGCTGGACATGATACTTTATTTATCGAAGTTAAATTGCTTAAAATAACTTATAAGTACTAGCAATAATTATTTTAAGATTTTCATATTGTAATTTTAATATATATATTTAGTATGACTTTAAATAATTGAATCAGCCAGCACAGGAAAAAATAGTGTTTAGCTTAGTGAGAGAAGAAGTTATTGCGATATCCCCTGTGATTTCATAGACTACCAAAAAGACAACATCTGATTGTTACTGTAGATTTCATTACAACCTTTTATCGTTAAATTTTATATTAATTATGGGCATATCATAGACTATATTACCTATTTTTACTGTTGACGAGATTATATATTTAACAATCTTCAATTTAATTATTTTTATTTATAACCCATTGATTTATCTTTTAATTAATTAGTGTTTGAAGATCTTAATAAAACAGTTAGGAAATAACAAAGAACACATTTACAGAGTATATTCATATTTAAAATGATTTGGAAATTCCTATAAAATATATCAATGGAAATCATTTAGTGTCTCATAACTCAACAGAATTGTTAAGCAATAGTAATAGTATTCTATTTTATTGCAAGTATGATACGAGAAAACAGTGAATAAAAAAGTTACAAGAAATCAAATCGAAATGTATAGATCGTAATTAAATTGATAAATTAAATGATATAAATTAGAAGATTGAAGATGCAGAATGGTAGAAATACTTAAAAATTACAAATTATAATTATTTTGAAACATATTCTATATTTATGTGTTTTAACATTAAGAATACTGGTTATATTT
>ARYC01010376.1:0-14152 GCA_000711775.1 Oxytricha trifallax | reverse complement strand
GAAGCATGCTAATATAGTGTTGCCTACCGGTTGATTCATCAACTCATGCAGCCTCTATCTCTTGAGTCTCTCCTGTTAATCTCTTTATGACTCAATAGTATTTGATTTTCTCTTGGCAGTATAAACTTTTAAGTTTCTTTATCTTGAATCAAGAACTCGCTTAAGTGATGCTTTTGCATATGTTTCTTCACTTTTGCTGAATGGGTATAGGACTTCATGCAGGTAGTGCATCAGTATCTACCATCTACTTTATCATGCTTGAAATAGATCTTAGCTCTTCCAGAGGTGTACCTCTTTGATGTGTCTCTTCAAGCTAGACTCAGTTGAGAAGAAATTTTAGCATTCATCACATTATATTGCTTTAATCTTTTCTACTATAAACTGTTCTTTTAACTCCTCAACATCTTCGATTAGCGTTTAAATACCCATCTCTGCTCTCTGCTTCCTGATATTTATTTCTAGAACAAACACCTCTGATTCAAACTCAAGAGCTTTAAGCTCTGGTTCCTTTTCAATGTAGATGATCTCTGGCTTCTTAATTTAGTCAAAGTTTAGCTAAGATTATCCACTGCCAAGAGAGACTGCTCTGCGATTTAAGTTAGCCGCCATGTTTAAATTCAAATTTAAATTTCTAACATTAATAAGTGAAAACCTCACTGGCTCTTCTAACTTTGTATAGGAGCTGGGACTGCAACAACAATTGTTGATTCTTAGGTGTTAGACATCATATTTATACTTAGTTTATAACTATAAATTTTCTAATTTTATGCTTAATATTTTTAATTATGGTACCAACTGAGAATAAATTCAGGTTGGTGCTGGTACCAATTAGGTTTTGAACCCTTTTGGAACTTTTCCATTAAAACCTCATTAGTTTAAAACTAGGTACTAATTAAGTTTTGGTACTATTAAATTGGTACCAATTAAAATTAAACAAATTTAGTACCAGTACTAATTAAATTTAAACAAATTTAGTACTAATTTAATGGAACTAAATTGATAAAAATGGAGCTCCATCTCTGAAGTTTGTTACAGCTTCTGCCAGCTTTCTCCACGTATCCTTACCAGGTTGACCTCCTATAAGATGCCCATATTTAATACTAAGATTTTTAACAGTAGGATCCAGAACTCTATATATTAAAATTTGAAATTCAATAACAAGAGAGGGAACAAGTATGGAATCTATAAGTACTGCAATGAAGAGGGTTGAAGCTTAAGAAATGATCTCAAGATTTAGAAGCAAGGAAGATCTCGATCGATACCTCACTTAGCATGGTAAGCATGTGACATATACTTAATCATATGCTATAGTGGGTTTATTCCTTCAACGATGGAAGGTACCAAAATTTCATTCTTAAAAGCTATACTCTACGATGAGAAGAAAGCCTTCAAAAACAGCACTAATCTCTACGAGGATGCGATGAATGATGAAGAGTTGGTAGTTTATCTTCCTACAGAAACAACTCTCAAACAAACTTCCAGAAAGAAGCTTCTTCTTTGGTGTTCTTGGCACTTTAAGAGAGAGTTATCTCAAAGAGATTATTGAAGAGGCTCACAAGAAACGCTACTCTATTTCTCCAGAAGATTAAAAGAAGCAAGGCATACTATAAGTGAGACCTGGCTCGCAAAGCTTAAAAAGCATCAATTCCTCTCTAGTAAGCTTTGATTCAGAATTTTTTAGGGAAACCTGGAACCATATATTCCTAATGAAAGAGCATGCAAAGGTTCACAGAGAGAGAAAGTCATAGATTATTCATGAAGTGAGCAAGAGACTTTAAAAGGATGTTTAAAAGCCAGATGGAATGAACATAGATGCAGGAGCTGGCACAAAGAGAAGAAATATGGGCCCAAGCAAGCCATAAGAAGAGGAGAAAAAGAGAAGACAAACCCATTTATGGGTTAATTTAATATGTAAATATATTCATTCGTTTAAATCTAAAACTTATTTATAAACATTCATTCTTCCCTCTCTCGCACAAATTGTTGTCTTATCTACGTTCACTCTCTTACAGCTGCTTTGAATTAAGTCTACTGTATCGATGAGCAAGTCATGCATAAGATGATACAGCAGCAGTTTCTTGTACTGAGTCTTGATTTAACTCCAGTAGAATTCAATTCCATTAAATTATGGGCTATAAGGAACGTTATAAACAGGAGTAATGTTTAGTTCTTCATAGGCTTTCTTAGACTCCTTAGTCTTATGAACTGAAAGGTTATCAACAAACAGGATGATCTCTTGATTGCTATACTTCTCTCTGAGCTTATGTAGGAACTCTATATACTACTCACGCTTAATAGAGCGAGGGTGAATCACATAACTCTCTAAGCCTGAATCTTCACTTATACCAGCTAAAATTGCATGGGTGACTACCTTCACCTTTTAGTAATAAACTTCTATGTTATCATACTTCTTGTACCATGACTTATTAATAAAAGTGTTGAACGTAAACACAGCTTCATCTGCATGATGAACTTGATGTTATTATCAATAGCTCTCTGCATTTAATCATATATATAGTTTAAATTATTACTATAAAATGGCACTGTAAAATCAATCACTCTCTTCACTCTGTTGACAGTCTTGAAAGTAATACCATGTCGTCTATAAATATTAGCTATAGTCTAAGGAGAGATGCGCATGTCAGGAAACCTACGATGAAACATCACAGCTCGCTAATCTAGTGGAAAGTGTGCCCAATACTTTAAAGTTTTCGAGTCGCAGAGGTAGTCAATATGGTGCTGTGAGAACTTTTATTTTCTTGCAGGATGCTTTCAAGTGCCTGAATTATAATGATAAACAGCCAACAAGCAATGATACGTAACTGTTGAGGCACTCTTGAGCAGGAGCTTTGCTATAGCTGCATAATTCATTACTGGATTGACTTAGTCTATATTAATACTTGTACCATACCTAAGCTTAAGCAGTAAATCTAAATAGTACTCATCATAAATAGACCCTAAATTTCGCTAATTTCTATTCCTCATTTTGAAATTTGACCTAATTTCTCTACTAACCCCAATAAGACCCCAACTATACCCTACAAATCAAAGCACTTATAAACCTCACTAAGGGTTTTGGGGTTTTGAATCCTTATATGATATGTTAGAGCCTCTAATGACAGCAATATTTATGAGGTAAAACAAAGACAAGCAGATAAAATTCGGTTTATTTAAGACAATTAATATTCTATATATACATATTAAACTCATATAAAACCTGCGTTTTCTCAACTAACCCATTAAATCCCAACTATACCCTTCAAAATTAAAACACTTATAAATCTCATAAAGGGGTTGTGGTTTTGAGTTTTAGGTTAATGATTAAATTTCTTAATTGAAAAAATTTACCATATTTATTTTCATTAATTATAAACTGTCAAACAATACGTATTGATGATTTATAATAACAGACAGCACCATCAGCGATGCTTATAACTTAAGTGGTGCAGTACTGTTTTGAGCAGACTCAATTCTTAATAGTAAATAATTTTTAATAGAATTATATTAAAAAAATCTAGAGATTTCAAAACACATATTTCAAGAAAATAGAATTAGTCTAGATAAAATTATCAAACTATTCACTAGAACGATATCAATAACTTCAGCAAACACTTGAATACTCGTGGAATGATAATTATACAAGAAATTAACTTGAGAGTAGCAATAGATGTATGATTAGACTCTCTTATTTTAGCAATTCAATACAATAAGTTGTGGGTAAAGGTCCTTCTCAACCCAAGATATATATTTCAAACACTAGAGGCAATACCTCAATAATACTTGGCTTGAATGGGCTTTATATGAATACAAAGTGTTAAATAGTAGCAACAACAGACAACACTTAAATTGAATCTTAATAATAACTCCAAGATGGGCAAGGTATTAATTTAGTAGTATTAATCCTCATTATATTTAGACATCTATAATCTATTAGAAACAAAAAGACAAACTTAAATGAAAATGGAATGAACATCACAGTTACAATTATCCGTGACTGATGAAAGATACAATGAAGCTCTCTAAAATATCTAGCAATCAAGAATCCATAAAGTTAAATCTCAATAATTAGGGGTAAAGAGAGAAAAAGCATGCCATTTGTCCTCAAGGATTATGATATAGATAATGATTTTTTGAAATTAAAGAAATATTTAAGAAATAAATTTAACGTAATATATTTATTATCTCTTAATTTAACATTTGAATGGTTGAATATGTAATTTAAAAGCAGATACTATGTGTTTCACTTTGTTAAACGCTTCCATGATCAGTAAGGATGATTTAAAATAAAAAGTCATTTAATCAAATACTTACAGCTCTTTCCATATAACTTAAACATTTTTGAGAAATTTTTAGGTGATAATCTACTAAATATAGAAAGTGAATGCGAAGAAGTATTAAAACCTATGCTGTTCTAAATTATGGTAAAATATTTAGACTACCATATTAATTCGGAATATAGCCAAAACTTTTTCTTCTTGGCTGAATAGTAACTGATTTGGAGAAAAATTAATAAAAAAGTAAATTAATCAGTATATTAAATAATACAACACTAACAACTAAAGAATTCACACTATTTGCACTAATTAATTTCACATTTTTGTTTTTATTCGAGTAATTTAATTTACGAATATAAAATTAATGACCAGTATATTGTATTTCATAATTTATTTTTCCTAATATTTTGTATTTTATCAATAATAACAATCTATAATTTATTTATTAAGGAAGTATCATTGATGAATATTATCAATTTATTAATAATTATTCAACTAGAGTTAAGCCTTAAAGTTCATTTAATTTTTATTTTTAAATAAGTTCTAACAATCAGATATCAAAATTAGAAATATATAATATAAATCAGAAAAAGTAGCCTATAATTGTGAAAGAATACCAGAATACTAACAACAATACTTACCATCTTCCTAATTTGAGTATTTCTAATATTAATGGTCGACTAACTTGATAAAGCTAATGTGAACATAGTAACTGTAAGAACAGTAAAACTTGATTAAGATTAAAGGAGGATCTACAATCGAAATCATTATTTAAGATCAAACTAAGCAACTTCAAGCTCTTCTACTATGGAAGATCAAGCCAATATTATTTCAATAAATCCAAGGCAAGGCAGTACAACTAATAAAAAATAGAAATAACTTCGTTCCTGGTTATGAAGCTTCCCTCATTATAATTATAAAAATATGACATCTTAGCATTCTTACAATTATTCTATATAAAATTAAAATGGGACAGCAGTATTAGCAAGGATAAACTGCTAGGCCACCAGAAGACTATCATTTAAGATGGTAGCATATACTGTGTTCAGACTAACTAAGGGCTTGGCATGAGAATAACAATTTGCATAGTTATATAAGTCTAATTTAATATAGTCCTAGTATCAATAAGAAATATCTTGATTCTATTAGACGTATTCTTAAATTTTACAACTGTACTTGAATTATTAAAGTATTATAAAAGATTGAATGACTCTAGTAAAAAAGGGATATAAGTATTAGGAGAGAGCTAGAAAGACAGATCAAAAATATTTTTTAATTCTAGCAACATAACTTCATTAGTAGTTAAAGCACAAAAAGATTTAAATATTAAACTTATTATTTACACAAATTTGCTAAATCCACTCTAAAAAACATAACAAAATAATTAACTTAATCTAAGAAGTAAACTTAGAGTGGGTGGCTCAAACAAAAACAAAATAGTTATACTTCTACAAAGCCTGATAAAACCATAATTCCCCCTTAGAATCAGAAAGAACGATCTAACTTGCTTCAATCAAAATTTGATATTTATGACCTTAAAATAAACTTAATAACAACAGTAAAAAAATATTGAGTGAAATTAATGTCGGCTAATTTAATAGCAGTGGAAATTAATAGTATCAATAACAACATAAATATAAATATGATTACTACGACTTGTTGATGACTTAAACAATGGGCCAATTGAGTGGGGAAAAAAACAGTTAGTCAATTAATTACACTTAAAAATTGGCTTAAATAATTCTTCATAAAGTGGAGTGAATGGTACTGGAATCAAATAAACACCATTAAGAATATATAATAGGGTTAAAATTAGAAAGTTATGTTGAAGGGAGTTTCTGCTAATAGGTAATAGAAAGGATTGAATCAATCGACATAAATATAATATAGTAATATCAGATAAAATAGCCGCCATAATAATATTGCTTCATTTGTATTAGATTATTAAATACCTTGGACTTCAATCCTATTTTAAAATTTAAAATAAAACATTGAAACCTCAAATATTTTAGTATATATTATAAGATATTAGCTTTGATCTTTTAATAAATTACAATTATCTTACAAATGGTGATTTTTTAACAATCAATTTTATTATACTTAGGTTTTGATTATCTGTCAATTCTGCAATGACAAATTTCATCTTGGCAATACTTGGCATATCAAAAATAATAATAATAATAATGAAAATACTTCTATAAATCTTCAAGATGAACTTTTCTTTGAAAATTAACTTGATTAAAATCGACATTTCTCATTTAATAAATGGTACTCAAAATCATCAAACTCTGTATCATACACATAGTGACAACACTCAAGTTCTTAAATCTATGGTAACATAACTAATAAAAGTGGGATTTCATGGATTAAGTAAATCTCTAAATTTTAAAATTAACATAAGCATTTGTCAGCTATGCTTACTAGAGATCATCTCAGTAAGTCCATCATTGTTTATCATGCAACAAATAAAAAAACTAATACAACATGCTCAGCAGGTATTATGATAATTTGCTGATATACTTAAATGGTAATGAAGAAGATGATGGCCAATAAGATGGTCATAATTAAAGAGCTTATGACTTTTAATTAAAAAATATCATGAAATTGACTACGAATTGAGAGCAATCAACACAGCTAATGACATCTCAAGCAAAAGAGTCATCTACTAAATCAGTAATACTTAATATAATTGGCAATATTAGGGATAATTTTACTTCACAAATATCTGGGATAACTGAAGCTACAAGTTCTTATAACTAGATTTAATCAAAAATTTTATTCTGATATTTATGCTCCTAAAATTGAACCATACGTATTCATTATATTTTTTAGTTTTTGAATTTAATCATTAAAATAGCCCAGAAATTTATCATATCAATGAATTTAATTGACAACAATAGCAAAAACACAACTAAATAAGAGACAACACATTTAGTCTGATAAATTAACTCATACTCCACCTCATTTGATAATACTAAAACTCTTGAAAGAACACAGGAAAAATCAGAGTTAACATAATTTAGCTCAAAATTTAATATCATTTATTCAAACAAAAAATGTTTTTAAAAAATTGAAATGAGCTTAATATAAGTTTATACGTTTTAATGACCACCAATGTAATATATTGATTGATAGTTTAATAATTTGAATATGATTAATTAATTGATTATGATGATCAATTTGTTCACCAAATTGTGAACTTCTATATCTCCTCACTTATTTGTTTATTCTTTTGCTAATTAAAAGATATTGTCTAAGATGCTCTTTAAAATTTCTCATATCATAACATAATCATGACTTAAGCAAGTTCTTGAGATCTTTAGTAATCGAGAATTTTAATTTTTTCGTCGTACAAGATATTGTTATTTGTAGATTGATTATTGTTGTCTTTGGATAAAATACATAATAAATGCTATGAGGAATAGAAATGAAGTTTATGCCTTGAATAATGCTAGGATTTTGATTGTTTAGATTTCCTTAGTAGTTTGATTATGTTCTTCTTCCGTATCCTCCGCTAGTTAATCTCATTTATTGATGATATTAATCATAACCTAAAATTTAATCTTGAATTTTTGGTTCTCGAAGAATTATAACTCCTTATTCATCTACATAGATCTAGTCTATCATATTAATCACCATTACTCTGCTTTATTTGTTTAAGGATGTCTAACTAGATTAGGGCCAGAAGATATTATAAGTTCACGCTATTCAGCTTAAGTAGCATTCGATCTGTATTTTCTTCGTTGTAAATATTAAGAACTGCCATAATCAAGAGAGTTGATTGATTTAAAGTTCATAATGTATTCTTAAATTCTTATTTGCAAAGTGAGCAAGTTGCCTTGCCTTTTTCCACTTTATAGCAAAACCATTATGAAAAGAATGCCTTTTATCCTATTTTAGCAGAACAATATTTTTCCCGCTCTCGTATATATTTAGACACATAGCAAACTCCTCTATTTATTCAGGGTCATCCATATCCATTTTAAATATTTGCTTTTCTAAGCTTTCAATATTAAAATTTATATTTGCTGCTATTATTCTTAATTTGATTTGCTTAACTACCTCTATCGATGTATGAAATTTTTAAAATTATAAATTGTATTCTCTATCTATAATTCTTTCAAATCAATTATTCTGAGAATAGTTGCATCCTAATTTAGAATTTAATTTATTTCTTCTAGATCATCAATGAAATGAGGAAAATGAATGCAAAATAAAATAAGTCAGTTGAATATAGCCAAGTATCAGAGTTTTTAATTTAAAAGTTGAAAGCTAGGATATATCAGATTAGTCTTTTTCTACATCCCTTGTCTATATGGAACATATAAAATAAAATATCCAGAGAAGCAAGACAACCGATTTATGTGTTTAATCCAATAACTTTTATCATTACAATTTAACTTTCTTTTTTATCTAATCTTCGATAAGTCAGAAACATCAAACACACAGAGATGGTAACCTTAGCAAGATAGAAAAAGGCATAAATTGATAAGATCACTTAATTTGATAGCCGAAGACTTTGTCAAACTTAATTGAGAAAAGAGAAATGATGAGCATAGCGAAAAAGATAACTATGTTTACTACGAGATCACGCTCTACTTGAAGTTGCATAACCGATCTGCATTTAGCATAATTTAAAACTGAAGCCTAATTAGCTATGGTGCTGGCATTATTGCCAGAATATAATTAATTTGGGAAAATTAAATTAAAATAAATTTATAATTAATTAAATTAGTGGCAGTTAACCTTGTCCAAACCTAGACAATATGTTACTTTTACGATAGAGGAAAATCATAATTAGCCGGACTTTCCTATTAGCTGTATTATTTTATCTTATCCATGAGCGAGATAACGCGACTTTAATTTTGGCATAAAAATCTACTAAGAAATATCATTCGAAATTAAAGTCGAGTTGTCTCGCTGTTACGATGCGATAAGATAGTACCGCCAGTATTAAAGTCCATCTAATTTTGAATTCTCTAAGAATACCAAATTGTCTTGGTTAGGAGAAAGTTAACTACAACTAATTTAATTAATTATATATTTATTTTAATTTAATTTCCCCAAGTCATTTATTTTAGCGATATTATTTTTATCATTATAACTTTGAACTCTAGGATGACTCTCATCAATATCACTCTAGTCTACCATAAGAATCTGATAAATCCTGTTCTATTTAAATTTTAATTTTAGAGCGATCTTTTCAGGATGTGATTGAAATACTTTTCATTAATGCGAAGGATTTTATTTATTTTTAATAGATTTATCTTAACCAGATACTGATGCTTTCAGTTTGCCTTCTGTTTAATATACATCTAAACTCTTACTGAAAAATTAAACCACTCCAGCTAAATACTCTAAATCTTATATTAATAACTTAATTTTACTTATGAATTGATAAAATCGTGATAATAATAGTATTATTAGCTCATTCATGAATTTATTTTGCTTTAAAATCAATAAAAGAAAATTTATTTTGAAGTATAGTATCCTAAATCGTTTCTATTAAAGAAGAGAAAAAGAGAATTGTCTTTAAAAATCAACTGCAAATCAGTTAATATGGATGCAATAATTAAAATTTTCTATATATTTTAAATCTTTATAAGATAGAACAGAATGACATGGAATAATAAAAAGAGAGAACAGTAATATAGAAGTAAATTAACGATTTAAATTATAATAATGAGATATGAGATATTTATAATTTTATTGTCTTGGTCTTAATCATTTGAATATAAGAACAAAAGAAGTTCTGGATATTAATTACTTACACTTTTTATTTAATTTATATATAAAATAAGAGTTATGAACAGTAGCTTAAACAATAGTGAGTGGGTCAAATGCTCTATTAAGTCTCCTATCTGAGGATGACTATACGAAGTTAAAGCAGGATATCCATAGCCACATAGATCAAATAGGAGGTAAATCAGCGAAATAGTTGGCTAAGAGGATGATGATGATGAAAATGTTCAGTGTAATAAGCAAAATCATCTATAAAAACTAGATAGATAGGAAGTAAATTTAACGATAAATCTTATGGGCGTAAGCAGCTCAAACAATGGAAGTATCAGAGATCATCATTTAATCCTCACAAATGTAATTAATTTAGGTTAGTCACCGGAATATTTGATTTAATAAAAATATGATATAATTTATTTTAATTAATTTTCGATCTATAAATATAGGGGTAAGTCATTGTTGTTTTATCTGTATAATCGTAATAATAACCATTAATTTAAGTGCATATTATGATTAAATTTGATTGAACCTCCCTTACGATTGATAGAATAATATTTGCTCTAATCATAATGATAAATGCAATAATTTTGATTATTAACTTTCTAAAATCAATTGTGCTTGCGCTTCAATGTATGTATCGATAGATCAATTACTTAATAAATTAGTTTAGGAGTTATAATGAATAGCCCTCTAAAGAGTAATTAGATTAAGGAGCTCTGACTTTAATAAGTAACTATATTTCAATTTTATTATAAAATAGTTTCCTTCAATTTATTTAAACTTGTCGATAAATTTGTAGCAAATAAATGATGTATAGTTATATCTTTAATATTTAAAGCATGCACCCCCATATTAAATTGCCATTTCTAAATATTTGAATGTATACTCTCAGTATATATTAAAGAATTTAGTCTTTTGAATGTGAATGAAGACAGCGGAATGACAGACAGATAACGAAGAAATGGTACCGCTGGATGAAGAAGACGATGATGATATAGATGTGATTCTTACAAGTTACCGTGATTGCAATAAGAAGGAAGAACAAAGGAAAAGAAAAGCCGATAAAAATACTAAGATGGGAAAAGGTGAGTTAGAGAACAGCAACGAACAAGACTTTGACAGTTATTGAGGTATGGAAGAGAAGATAAAATACTAAATATATCAAAACTAGAGCGATAATAGCTTTAAATTAACTATAAGTTCATAAGAATAATATTATAATTAAATTAGTGATTCATGTATTCAGTGGATTTAAAGCATCTGTATATCTAATATGTATAAGATTCAAGGTATAGTAACAAAACTATTATTTCAATATATGTCGTTGGGTATGATGAGGAGATTTAGAAGCTTAAAAGTGAACAAACTCTAAGCAAAAGAATCGGGGTTGTTTCAACAAGACAAATAAGGTTTTGAGTCTTAAATTCAAGAGATATTAGTTGAACTATAATCTGAATGAATGTCACATTGACACTCTAAATCATGATAAACAATTAATTAGTCTTTACTTTCTCTGTTTAAAAAGCTTGAAAACTTGGAAGTAAAATAATTGTAACAACAACTTGTCGATAAAGAAGACCTAATAAATGGAGTGGAAGCTGGCAAGTAAGAATTAATCGATCAAATAGAACAGCTTAAAAAGTTGTATGAAACTTCGATAATACGCAATTAGATAATATAGAAAAATCAAACCAATTAGCAACATGAAACCTAAATAAAACAGCAAAAAAACTTAATTGATTCGTTAATTCCTAGCATTAACAAAAGATTTAATTTCCTTAGAAATAAATTAATTGCACTAGAAAGCTTAGATGCCATGAACATCTAAGAGTAAAATACATTAAAGTATGATCTCATAGAAATTTCTTAGAATCTATTGCAACTCAAACAAAGACTTAAGTAAATATGTTAATCTGTAAATTTTGCTTGTTAATTAGTCTCTTTAATTAAAGAGTATATATAATAGAATTCGAAAAAAAATCAAGGAAATATAAGACATGTTAATAACTGATCAGAAAAAGGCTGTAGGAAAACTAAAAGAAAAGTTTAATAGCAAAAGAGCAAGATCAGATAAAGCTTGAAAACAAATTCTAGCTCATATCACAAAATGGCTTAAAACAATTATTATGTTGATATGCTTAATCATCTTCATGAGAATTAGAAAGGTTAGTGGCAGTAAGAGAATTTCACGCTTAAAGCAACAAATAATGGAAGAAAACGCAAAATTAAAGAATGCGCTTCAATGGAAAGAATAAGAACTAGAAATTTATTTAACAGCATAATTAACTTGAAATAGATAATTTTGAAAGATAAAGATAAGAAATTTAAGAGTAAAAGAGCAAAGAGGTTAAAAATAAGATTAATGTATTGATTTTAACAATAAGACAAACAAGTCTAATTGTAAAAATATTAACAGCTAATAAAAAAATAGAAATTGAATTAATTACAGTCTTATCATAATATTTAAGCCCAAGATATTAAGTGCATTCATTAAGAAATCAAGATTTAAACTTCATAAATACAATAGCAGATACATTAAAAGTAATCTGAAAAATGAAGTGTTTCGATAAAGAGTCAACTTAATAAAAAATACAATTTTAATAACAGAATCATCATTATATTAAAGAATAACAATAAAAGTTCGGATTGAAAAAAATATAATCAGTTGAGAAGAATCTAAAATTAAAATAATTGAAATAGAGTATATTAAAGGTTTATATAAAATAGATAAAGCTTAAGGAAGGCCAATCAGATAAAGAAGATAAAATTATTTTAAAGCAATTATATTTCATTAGTAAGCTTGTTGAAATTGAATGTGAATCAAAACATCATATTGCTTTGTGAAAATTATATAGAATAGTTAAATCTTGAAATTTCATAATTGGATAAAAATAAAGAAGAATAAATTTGACTCAAATAATTAATATCACTAAAGGCTTTAATAAGATTCTAATAATCTAAACCAAAAAAGAGATAATTAAGCTGTCTAAGAATAAGTAATGTAAAAGAAAATCAAGACATAAATGTTAATGGGATGGAATCAAAGTGAATTTAAGATTTCTTAAAAGTGGATTTATATTATATAAATTTAAGTCGAATTATTCATAAAACTTAATGGTTTAATAAGATTTAAAGTTAGAATGCGAAATAAGTGATAATTATGATCCATAAGAATTAGTGTTGTTGTGTGTGTCAATAAAATAAGGGTTTAGAGTTGGTCTTTGGGTAAAGTAAAGATTTCTAAAAAGTGGATTTATCTTTTGTAAAGTTAAGTCGAATGATTCATAAAACCTAATGGTTTTATAAGATTTAAAGTTAGAAAGCGAAATAAGTGATAATTATGATCTATAAGAATTAGTGTTGTTGTGAGTTCAATAAAATAAGGGTTTAGAGTTGGTCTTTGGGTAAAGTAAAGATTTCTAAAAAGTGGATTTATCTTTTGTAAAGTTAAGTCGAATGATTCATAAAACTTAATGGTTTAATAAGAATTAAAGTTAGAAAGCGAAATAAGTGATAATTATGATCTATAAGAATTAGTGTGTTTGTGAGTGTCAATAAAATAAGAGTTTAGAGTTGGTCTTTGGGTAAAGTAAAGATTTCTAAAAAGTGGATTTATCTTTTGTAAAGTTAAGTCGAATGATTCATAAAACTTAATGGTTTAATAAGATTTAAAGTTAGAAAGCGAAATAAGTGGTAATTATGATCTATAAGAATTAGTGTTGTTGTGAGTATCAATAAAATAAGGGTCTAGAGTTGGTCTTTGGGTAAAGTAAAGATTTCTAAAAAGTGGATTTATCTTTTGTAAAGTTAAGTCGAATGATTCATAAAACTTAATGGTTTAATAAGATTTAAAGTTAGAATGCGAAATAAGTGATAACTATGATCTATAAGAATTAGTGTTGTTGTGAGTGTCAATAAAATTAGGGTTAAGAGTTGGTCTTTGGGTAAAGTAAAGATTTCTAAAAAGTGGATTTATCTTTTGTATAGCTAAGTCGAATGATTCATAAAACTTAATGGTTTAATAAGATTTAAAGTTATATAGCGAAATAAGTGATAATTATGATCTATAAGAATTAGTGTTGTTGCGAGTGTCAATAAAATAAGAGTTTAGAGTTGGTCTTTGGGTAAAGTAAAGATTT
>ARYC01010375.1:0-11381 GCA_000711775.1 Oxytricha trifallax | reverse complement strand
TCTGGGCTTCAACTTGGGTTGATATATCTTCCTATCCTCAATGTCATGGTATACTTCTCTTCCTAGTTTGTCAGCATTGGCACTTTTGACGACTTTGGAATTCGGATCAAGCAAAATCCAGAGCTGATCTTCCAGCTATCTCGCAATACTTAACAGTCTTGAGCCCTTAGAGCACTTGGAACCAGCACTCCTCACAGCTTTCCTGCAACCATTTATCAAGTAAGATATTTAGACAAGCGAATCTTGAAGTATGAGGTCTGTATGGAATATTAACAAAGAAATTGGCAAGCGATTAAAGTATCATGGCAACACGCAGACCTTGAGATATTAAAGCTCTAGCTGACTGTATATGGTGTCTTGAAGGACTTTATGGATTGTTGCCCTTGCAAGTACGCTACTTGAATTTACCAGGCTTCCAGACGATAGAGGTATTAAAATCGACAACTTAGAATTTTTCCACTTTAAAGAACTCAAATATGTCAAGGTGGATTCCTTTTAAGACTTTAAAATAGGAAAGCTGTTCAACCACATCACTGTTGTATTCGTTGATGAATGCTTAGAAAATGTTAGATAGACTCTTGCGGAGCTGCCCATTTAAATAGCTTTGAAATACAGTTGCCTTTAAGGGATTGAAAATCTTGAGTACTTGCTTAGGCATTCTCTCTATGGATAAGTTAAGATATATAATAAATCTTACCATCGGCGATCTCGCCATAACGCTTATTTAGTAAGGAGAGGAAGGCTGTATTATAGAGCAAGTCTTTGAGTTCTCGTAGTTGTTCAGGAAGCAGCATAAACTCGATGTATATCTTTTGTTCAATCTCACCATCTGCAGTGTCTTCCAATACATCCACTGCTTTCACTAAGCTCACCTACATTTTGCTTAAATTTTAGAACTTACTGATTGGTTTGGAATATCCAATAGAGTGAATGGAGTGAGGGAAGACTTTAGATCCCAGTGCTCTCTTACTTTGAATGAGTACTTCAATAAGTTGACTTAAGGTTCAGGGTAGTTAAATAAATCATAAGCTAGGTCAACGCTAGTCAATTGGTTAAACTTATTTAGTAGGTATGTCTTGAATTTTTTCAGCTTCCAATCCCTGATTTTTTACTTGGATATTTATCTTTGAAGGAGAAGCAGGAATGGCAGTCTGAGCAACAATTAGATCAACAGTAGCTTCTTCAATCTTAATTGGTTGATTCTTTCGCTATTAATGCAACTTCAGTGTGCGCTTAAGCATCCATTATCCACAAAGATCACAAGGAAGCAAATCGAATTGGCTTTTGGACTTCGCATATCTAAAGCAATTATAATAAATCCTTACTTCGAGAGTTTGCCACTGCTCTAATCACTGGCTTGTTTCTACTAATATCTTAACATTAATACTATTATTATTATAGGTAATATTCTTCTTAGGAATGAGGCACTAATGAGAGGTAAGCAACAATACTATTGCCAAGGAATCATTATTATACTTACGGGCAGATTAACATATATTGAATTTGTGAATTTAAGTTAATATTTTTAACTTATTACTATCATAAATAAGGTAAGTCAGACTGCCATTTTAAAGCTGTTACTGGGTACATGTCACAACCCATTAAAGTCTCTGCTAGTCAACTTTCCATACTTATAAGTATGATTGTGAATCACTTTGTTTAAGTAAGAAATTTAAAGGAAATCAAAGACAAGTAAGTGATAGGTACTTGGTTATATTTTGAATTCAGATTTAATATAATTAATATAAATAATTTATACTTAGATCTCTTATATACTCATAAAACATCATTCTAACCCAATCACTCTCTTTGCTCAAACCTAGTCACCCTCTTTATAACCTCTTAATATATATATGAATCACTTATCAGTATCTCCTTTATATTTGCCCTATCAAATATTCAACAAGGAAGGTCTTGGAATTTGTGAGTTTGTTGGCTTTTAAAACTTTAGATTTTCAACTTTCAGATCGGTAGGTCGGTATACCCAATTTCTGATCTGAGGACACTTTCCAGAGACCCTTCTCATTTCCCTCGGATGCACCATGAGGTCCAACCTTGGGTCTTAGACCTTCCCCAAACCACTCCTAATCGTCTAGAAATCCAAGCCTCATTACATTAACATACAATAAGTGGGTTTTAAAGTTACGGAACCGCGGATTTAGAGGGGTGCGTGGATTTATTTTCAATTCCAAGTTTGAAAGTGGCTATACTATCTCTAAGGGATTATAGAATATGACTTATATGATTTTACAAAAATTATTTTCTAATGCTCTCCAAACCCTACCACCCCAACTTAAATGTTGCAAATACACTTTAGAACGATGAAATAGAAGGAGGGAACTCGATTGGGGGTGGAAGTGCTATAACCCATCTTGAAATGTTTGGGTGCCCTTAACCGCCATTTTGACCTTAAAAATTGAAGAAAATAGCCTTATATTTTTCCATTGATCCAACCTCAAAATATGTTCTTTATTAGTTCTAAGTTATCCAAATGTGTTATAATTGCTAGCAGGCTATATAATCATACATTTGATTAGCTTGAAGATGAAAGCATAAATAGGAGAGACATTATCTTAAATAAGTTCAGCCTAAACAAGGGTATTTTCCAATTTTCATAGTCTTACTGGAAAAAGTCTACCTCAATCCTATAGGCAGACCTCTACGCCCTTTGCTCGGTCAGGACCTTGGAGATTCTATGACTAAGGTTGCTATATATTTTAACTATTAAAATAAGGAACGAATAAACACAGTTAGAGTGAGAAGTTTGGAAGGAAGAAAGTCTACTTTACAATTGGAAGAAGTCCACTTTTTTACCTTTGGAAGAAGTCTACTTTTAGGACTGGAAGAAGTCCACTTTTAGGACTGGAAGAAGTCCACTTTTGCTTCTGGAAGAAGTCCACTTTTCAATTGGAAGAAGTCTACCTTTTGGAAGATTTCCACTTTTTCAAATTATCTCTAAGATTGAATTAATCTGTGACTAAATATATAAACTATAGTTATCCAAATAGCTCCTCTCTTAAACTATAATACAAATAATAGCAGGAGTATTGCAAAAATTCTAATGAGAGGGAAGGTTCGGTAACTCAGAATATTTTTCTTATAATAGAGTATATATGAATTATGTATAATTAAACAAACATCACTTTCAGTTAACCTTAATTGAAGTAAGAGTTCCTAGATTACCAACACTAGTTTTAAAAATTGCAATTCTCTTTTTTCTAATAATAACAACCTACCTAGCCTTGCTTATAAGCTATGGACTCAACTTAGAACTCCTCAATCAACTTGGTAGGAAATCTTCAAGCTTTGGAAGTTAAAATTTACCAAACTTCATAGTAGAATCTATCGACCAGCAATACTATTAAGCTCTATGCAAACTTTAGTTGCTTTACTTTTATCATAAAACGAACGAACTTTAAAGAGTCCTTACTAACTTCCTACAACTAAGTACAAGTAGAGAGCTTTGATAAAAGAGCGGCTTTAAAAAACTTTTGAATGAAAATTTTCTTAGAGGCTTACTCAATAAGTTGAAGAAAAAATTTTGAAATAAATGGAAGATAACTGGAAGACAACTTGTAAAGTCTTGATGTGATGTTTGTTACATAGATTAAAAGTCTTATACTTTTCAATGGTTTTTCACTTAGCTTTGAGATGAATAATTGATATTCAGTAGACTCAATACTACCAATCTTTCAGTAAAGTTATTTCTATACTTACAAACAGCAATTACTCTATTATATTGTAGACCTTGAATCTAAGCCAAGATAGTTATCCCTTAGTCTTTATGAGAATTAGAAGATACATGGAAGATAAGTCGACAGTATGGGTTACAGCAAGGGGCAGTATCATTAAAGGTGATTGGTATATAGGTTGAACCAATATCTAGGAGGATATTACTTTTATTCGAAGTCAACATCAGCATTTTCCCTTGATAATTATTCAGCTAAATCTAAACTTACAAGGAAACCTTCTTAGTAGCTAAGATTTCTTAGGAGTCTAAGGTGATTGATATGATATATTATCCCTCTATTTAATCTTCACTCTGGCTTTACTTATATGCAATATCCGGCTCGGATTTTTAAAAACAAAACTAACTTGGTAAAATTAAAGTGTCAAAACTTTGCTTATTTTCTCTATAATCTCTATATAATCCTTAATTAAAGCTTACTATTAATCTCAAAATATCTCAAATTTCTAAAACCTTAAATCCACCCTCTATTCTCAGGAAATCCAAGGGTTTATCCTGCTGCTTTCGCATTCCCACTTCTCTCATAAGTGTCTGAGATTACTTAGCTTACTCTCACATAGTCTGGAAGTGAAGGGGCTCCAACGAAACTTATGATCGAATTAGTAGTCATTTTGAGAATCTCGATTTTACCCCTCAAATTCATAGAGATTATTCGACTAACCAGTATGAATCAATTTGCTACAAAAGGATGTTAAATTTTGAAATTTTCAACTTACCTTCTCCTTCTCATGATAGTTCTCTTATAGCTTTATTTCAAGAATCTAAGCTTAAACTTTTAAGTACCTGAGAGTTGCTGGGAGGCTTGAGTAGGAGCAGGGAACGTTTAATTCTATTTTCTAACTGTCATTAAGATTCTGTTTGATTTCAGGCATTTTTATTTTATCATAAAGTATTAAAGTTTAAATTTAACCTACTCAAACAACTAGGGAGATATTATTGTATAAACTCTTAGGCTCTATAGTAAGCTCAGTTGTGGATTGATCTTACTTATTAATAGTGAGGAATGTAATGTAGTGAGATTGGTTAGGGTTAGGTAGAAATTCTACATGAAACTATACTCTATCTTTTGTGATTGCATTGTATAAATTTTAGTTTATATGATCTTTATATTACTTATAGCTTAGCTTTAAGACTCATTTACTAATACAATATATTTACTATCATTACAGGTAGCATTGCCATACTTCCTTTACAACGTAAACTGTGTCATAGGTGCATAAATATAATGAAGGGAACCTAAAAAGGTTGGGTAAAGCGAAGAAGATAACTCTTCAAACAATAGTCGTTAGAATTTTGGAATATGTGTCCATTTTGGAATATGTGTCCATTTTGGAATATGTGTCCAATTTGGAATAGGTGTCCATGTAACAAAAATCACTTCTAAATAATTAGTTTTAATCATAACTAAATATACAGCAGTCCTATTTTATTTATCGTAGTCGCTCAAGCTTGCCTGATAGACTTTAGTACTGCTACGTTATAGGTCATTCAGAACTCAAAATTAAAGCAATAGGAACATTGAATCGAATAATCGTAATGGATATCATACAGTGAGAAGCCCTCTTTATAGGGTTCTCTGGTCTCTTCCTTCCTTTCTTCGTCTAACATACCAGTTTCTATATCGTTCTCTCCCAAGTAATAATCTTTGAGAAGGTAGTTATAGAGATAGTTAAGACAGAAGCAGCTCCTCTTTATATCAGGGTGTCTAGTTGATTTAATCTATAAGTGATTTACATTAATAAGGAACAGGCAATAATCTAAGTGAAGATATTGTAGTCTCCAACCCTGGAAAGCTGTAACCTAGTTGAGGATGAATTTCCTTGACTGTTTAAAGGATTGAAATAAATTTTGAAGTTCTCTAAGTGTAACAAACATCACTTTCACACTGACCAAAATCGCTCTGAGTTTCCAGTTGGATTAGCAACTCCCCTATTGATACTTTGAGGAAGTCTGGAAGGAGAATTTTGTTAAAGGACTCTTATTGTGACAAGCTGTTGAACTGGGATTTATTCATCTAGTAAACATAGTAATCCTTCATCCCAAGGTTGACTGTAACCTTACGTTCTCCGTTTACAGTCTCAATGTACTCTTCCATATAGGTCTCATTTGAAAGGTTGTATTTATCCTTCTCAGACCAATCACTGTTCCTGATCAATAAGTGGTAAAGCTGGATGAGATTCAAGAACTTCATGAGCTTCTTAATTTTGTCCTGGTCTCTACTTTTAAATCTCAGGAAAGAAACAACACTTGGCTATTAATCATCCTTTGCAAGTGGTAAATCCTAGAAGTCAAAGTTGCCATTCTTGGTTTCATCCATTGTCTTGGACTCTGAGAAAATCAGGCAGCGGAGCATATCTGCTTACAGCTTTTTCATTTGGAATTTGTAAATATAAAAATTATAATCTGGAATTTGAGATTAGTTTAAGTGGGGATTATAGATACCTCTACTGAATTGCCTACCTTGAAATAGCTGCAATTATCTCTATACTTTATAATCAGAACAGGAATGCTTATTAATGTAACAACTGTAAATAAAGTAAGGAAGAATCCCTGAAATTCCCTACTCATCTTCTTATGACTGTAACAAACATCACTCTGAGATTTATGAGCCTGAGGCTCTGTATGAGAAAGATTATGAAGTTTTTTAAGAGGCCTATAGGATTAATGATACAAGTAATACAGATGCCCTAACTTAACTCAAACCATTAATCAAACAGTTCCTTTGAACTAGGGTGCAACCCTAACCAAGAGATAAACTCCCAGGAAGAGCTGCTTGAGGTTTTCGCAGTGAGAAGTTGTAATAATAAATCGTGCTGCTACTAGTCTCAAATAAGAGAAAAAGTAAGAGTAATAAAGCCAAGCTGACTCACCTCACCAGTTCACCTGGTAAAGCAAAGCAAATCAACAAAACTACTGCTCCTTCAACTCTGACTTTAATTTCTTGAACACGTACCTATAGGGAGTTAACAAAAATAAAAAGCCCAACTGGGAAAAAGGTTTCAAGTTAAGCTTAACTTAACCTAACTTAAGCTTAAAGTACTGTAGTACTCCACTTAAAGCTTAAAGCACTGTAGTACTTTACTTAAAAAGTCAAACTGAAAAACCAATAACTAACTGTAAAGCCTGCCTTACTTTACTACTAGAATACTGCCTGAGCCGATTTACGCTTGAGGCTTTTACACCTCTCTACAGTCAGGGTGAGTACCTAGGCTAGTAAAAACTAAAAAGGGTAAATGTCAAGTAAACTCTTTAACTCTTCAAGCACTACTTAGTAAAGTACCTTTAGTAAAACCAGTAAGTTAACTTAGGGTCTTAGCCTTACTTGGTTTAGAAGTAAAAAATGACAGTAATCAAAATCAACTAAGTCAAGTTAAGTGCCTCTTAAGTTGATTGATAAAAAAAATCAAAACCAATAATCAAAAGAATTGTAGAAATCTCTAGAAGCCTGAGGTTTGAATATTCAAACGGCTGGTCCTCGGAAACGAGGTTAAATTCGATTCATTTTTTATAATGAATTTACGAACATGACTACTGCGCAACGGTTTGTCGAAACGTGAGAGACATCATTAGGTGTTCTTGAGGCAAAGTAAACTTCCAAGTCATAGTGGAAACGCTAGTTAGTCGTCAACAAATCTTAAAACTGTTTGTTGCTGTTTTTTAAACGTTCAGACCCCCCCTACAAATAATCAATTATTTGCCGTATCCTGATGGTGAAAACGTGAGTGAGACATCAAGGGGCCTAAATAAAGCTTAGGGTGTTCTCGAGGCAAAGTAACTTGGAGAGCCAGCGATCGCCGTTGCATAGTAGATTGATTAAACTTAAACTAATCGTTAGCCTTTTAATAATGATTTAGAGATTGCACTGTACCTTAAAATCAAAAATCAAAACTAGTTATTATCAACGTAAGTATTTCATGTTTTAATGTCTTAATCTTCAACTAAAATAATCAAGGGTTCTGTTAATCGTTACTAAAGTTACTTGGGTTCTGTTATTTAAAAATTTTGTAGCTACTTTGGGTTCTGTTACTTTGTTACTAAGGGTTCTTTAAATTACTTTTACTTTAAAATCGATCATATAGCCTGGCCAGGCTACTAAAGCAAATTAAAATTAAAAAAAAAATCACCTAAAGGGTTCTTGGAGTACTCAATGATTTGTTACTTTTACTTTGGTTCTTACTGTTACTTTGGGTTCTTTAAATTAATTAAAACTGCTAACTGGGTTCTTACTAGCAATATAATTGGGTTCTTTTGATTTTCTTACTTGCCTTCTTACTGTTACTCTTGAGGGTTTTACTTGGACTTTTCTTGTGAAAACAATAATTAATGATTTTTTAGAACCTGCCCAAAACCCCAAAACCCCTGAGTTATAATAAATTTTAATCTAAAGAATTAATTAAATTAAAATAATTAATTTAGATATTTAAGAAAAATTATCTAAAAATGAAGAACTACATCGAGGTAACCTTCAATTCATTAAAAACATTCAATTAAAAAATATGACAACTTCCCAAAACAGAAGTGAAGATCGCATCTTTCTCGACTAAAGATGGCATCCTCTAATTAAATGTAGTTCAAACCTTTCTACGACATTCATATTTTTACAAATAATGATGCAATAAATTGATGAAAATGAAGAAACTAACAATTATGCCAAAAGAAACGTTTCTAACTCCAACAAGAGTTAACAGTTAAAAACCATAATTTATACCTAAATTAAAATCCAGAATAATTAGCATAGAAAACACTTCCAGTAAAATCATGTATAGTCGCAGGTACAAACTGCACTGCATAACGATCTCACTCCCTTCTCAAAATCGAACAATAGAATAATAATAAGCTCAAGAAACAAACGAAAATTTATCTCAAAATTAACTCCTTCCTGCATAATTCCAGAGGGATCACTTTTTCACAAGTAATACATCAAGTACAACACAAACATAGCAGATGTTTTTAGATCATCAATCAAACGTTCAGTCTCATAAGATTATTCATTACGCATAACAATGGGACATTAACGCAAAAGCTAATAGATAATTCACTAAAAGTCATGGATATAGATTTCCAACACCCACAAAAGCCTGCTTATTATAGGCAACTATTTTTAAACACCATAGACGAGACCAAGACGTCTCACATTAAGAACTAATAAGGATAAGGGATTTCTTAATGCAAGGAAATTACAAATGAGAGATGAGTGACTTGCTTGAAGATGTTTAAATTAGGCTTATAAGATTTGAAGTTAGGCTTGAAACGATAGAAAAAGCAAACTATTAATGAACGAAAAATTAAAATGATTAATAGTTGCAATAATTTAAAGCTGAACTAATTAAGCAGTAAATACATACAACTACTGAATAAGGAGAGAAACCATATGGTAAGTGACTATGCATATTTAATTCATGATAACAAATTTCGGTCACATAAATCCTTAAAATATTTAGATAGTAAATTAGAATTAACTAAATTCATTATCAGAAATCAAAGAGAAACAAGAACGAGCACAAGCGATTAAATCAAGGACTTTAGCTTTATGTAAATTTACAAATTATTCTTTAATTAAATCATAAATTTTATGTGTAGCTTAACAAATTGAGAGAGAATAAATGGGTAAATTAAAGGATGCAAGGAAATGCTTAGAAAAATAGTACACTTTTCGCAACATAAAATTTCTGTGAACCGTTGAAATAACTAAACTAAACTTAAATTCTTAGAGTCAAGACCCCGTTGTTACAAACTGTCTAAGATGAAAATATTGTAAGAAAATTTTCGTTTTATTTATATTACAGAACTATAAAAGAAATAAGAAAGAATAAATGGAGCAAGGAGTTGAGTGTGCTAGCAATATATTTGATTTATGGGTTTAAGATTATAAACTACAGACCTAAGACTAAGAGGTATTTACAGTTTTTAAAACTTATTATAATTTTTTCTTAGGCTTTTAATCATAAGAATACCTAGAATGAAATTTAGAAAGTAGATACTGACAATACAAAGCTCCCTCTAAGCTATATTATTCTAAATATTTTGTCGATAGGACTTGCTCCAGATCATATAACTCTTGATTAAATGGTAAGACGATTAGTGTTTTACATAACTTATTATTAGTTGAGGACTTGCTTAAATCTAGACTCAAGAAAGAGTTCTATTTTGATTTCTCATGGCATATTAATGACTTAAAATTAATCACTTGATAATCCTCTAATTTCCAAAGATCAGTTTCTTAAAATTTTTCATTATGGTTCTAAAATTGATTTGATTTTAAAAACAATATAAGAGGAGGTATAGCTAAAAAAGGATAAAGAAAAAAATAAGAGAAATTATGAGGCACTATCAAAAAACATTAAGAATAATTTAATGTCAGGCCTCTTGAAAATTATTAAAGGAAAAAGCGAAAAATAGCAAGTAACTGAATAGTAAAGTTTTGTATAGATAGGCGGAAATAAAAATCTATCACCTTAGAAAAGAGCAACTATAGGAGACTTGAGTGAAATAATTACGACGAAACTTAGTAATTTAGCTTTCTTAAAGAAAAATAACCCATAGACCCTTTAATACCTTATCGACTACGAAACAGATGATGAAAATGAAAATAGTCAAAGTAAACTTATGACATTTATTAAACGATGTTCGATATCTAAACTACAAAGAAAAATAAGAGAGACTTAAGATTAAGATACCGCTAAAACTTTTAAATTAACTTCAATTAATGATAATCTTGGTGAAACTTCATAAACCTAGAGCCCTTTAAGATCCCCAAATAAGTTTAGCCCATAGTAAAATTATCTAAAAAGAAGGACTAAAGTAAATCAAAATTTCTTGCAATTAGATATGACGGAAACTAATAATTTGAGATAAATCTAAGAATAGCAAGAGGAATTCGTTAATAGACTTAAAATGGCAAACAAATATTACTATGAGCGAGAGAGAATTAAGAGAGAAATTAGAGTGCTTAAGAAGCAAATTGTTCACTATGAAATCATGGAAGATCTGAAAAACTTAAATATTCTCGTTTCCTAAATGAGTGAGTTTGAAAGAATTAATGGTGCATCACAGGAACGATTGATCGAGAGAAGAAAATTACAAACCAGACTGTGTAATGTTTTGAGACAATAAACTGAAGTATGGTAAAGAGTGCAGAAATCTATTGCTGACTGTAATCACATTGATTCCATCAGATTTTGATGAAATTGAAGATCTCTAAAATTCTACTGTTCTTCCTTTGATGCAACTTATTATTTCAATGCTCTCTGAGAAACTTGAAAAAGAAGAGAAAGCTTTGAGGTTTCCAAATGAAGATATTGGCGTTATGTTTCAAATAGTTGAAAAATGGTGGTCTTAATTGGACCCAAAAAAGATGCAGTTAGTTTAAAGAGAAACAATAGAACAGTTTCTCATATAGAAGAAGATTTTGAATAATCCTAAAGAGCTTGATTCAATAATAAGATCTTTCTACCCAAGTTTTTAACCGTTTAATGAAACGAACTTTAAAAAGAGTATGTTTATAAGAATTATGTATTGTGCCATCATGAGAGGAGTTCTTCTGAATTTAAATCATTTTATGCAGATTGTGAGTGGGGATATCTCTCCATATTTCATTTTTATATTTATCTAAAAAGAAGAGCTTTCGCTAAGC
>ARYC01010373.1:0-17075 GCA_000711775.1 Oxytricha trifallax | reverse complement strand
AATGCATTTTCTTTTTCCTTTTCGCTTAATTTTTAGATTTTGACTTGTTTCAAAGCATACTCTTGACCATCTTATACTCTTACTGCTAAAGATACTGTACTATAAGAACCCTCGCCTAAAATGAATTTTTATCAATTTATAAGTACCAAGTTTTTTCTTGATTATGAAATCTGAGAGTGACGCCATTTAAATTAACTTTAAAAATTAAATTTTAATAAAAATTAAATCAAATATTAAGTCAAATTTATTCATCTAATTAAACAACTTCAAGATTCTTTATCTATTCATAAAAATCAAATGTTTCAATTTACTTGTAAACTCGTTTAGTTATCAAAACAAGCTCAAAATAATTAAATTTAATGGCGAGTTAATCCAAATCTTTAACAATTGTTTCACTCTCAGCATTAAATGGCAAGAGCCTAGTAAAATGTTTGAAGATTTAATATTGATTTAGAAATAAATCTCTGTTTAAAGTGTCATAGTTTGATTTAAGGTCTTGATTGTGTAACATTTCTCCTGATTTTAAAGTATTTCTGTTTTCTAAATTTGAAGATAAATTAGACCTTGCTGAGACCATTTGTGACATTTTGAAAACAAAATCCCATATTAAATAAATTTATCCATTTTATAAAGATTTTTTTCGATCACATTTTATAAAAGAGTTAGTGTAAGAAATTTGGAGAATTTTAGGGATAAAATAAATAGCATCGATTGGAAACTCAAATTATTTAATGCAGAGATAATTTATCAAATCAGAATTAATATAAATAAATAAAATAAAAAATATAAATTTAAGGTTAAGTATTGATTAAACTCCTGACATTGACTGTATTCTTTATTTCTTTTTCATTAGAAGCATTTTCTGAATAGTTTGTCTTAATCGAGATAATTTCTAATTTTACATCGAAGTTTATCCTCTCGCAGCTTCTTTAATGTTTAGCTAATCTTTATCACTTGATTTAAAACCATTCTACAAATCTCTGATTATTCTTTATTCAGTAAGATAGTCACTCTAGAATATTGCAGGCTGTCTTGGTGTAACAGATGTCAGTTTTACAGGAAAGCCGTTTCTAATGTAATTTTATCTTGAAGTTTAGGCTTATTAAATATAATTTGTATCTCTTAAAATTTCCAAGTTAAGATTCAAGTTTTTATATTAAGTTAGTTGGTTTTTATCCTTCGTAACTTTCGGTAAGATTTATTTGCTATTTTATTAAAGCGTTGATTTTAACTTCTCTCTTAAATTTTACTAACTTTAATTTTTTTGTAAGGTTCTCAATTTCAAATCATTTTCATTTTCTGTTAAGTTGTAGGTTATCTTATTATGATTGATATTATAGGTTTTCATTACGCTCTAAACATTGGTTTTAAGTTGTTCTAATTTAGCAACATTTTTAGCTTTTTATGCTAATATATCTTCCTTAGAGTCATTAGAAGAAGAACTGTAATTTAAGCCAAAGAAAAGCTTGTTCTGTTTTCGATTTAATTCATAAATATAAACAAAAAATCGCAAAATAAGATTCCTTGATTAAGTGGCAGGGGCTTAAGCTTTTTCTCTACCTTTTAATATACCTAATTTTTAAGCCATTTAAGCCATGTCAATTGCATTTTAATAATCTTTTCTATCTTAATCTTCAAGGTCTTCAAAACTTAACTCACTCTCTATAAAATCATTCTTTCCGCTTGACTTACTGTGATTCCTATCTAAATCCTTGATCCATTTCTCCTTCTATGGGATCTTAACTTCATATTCATCGTCAAAATACTCACTTAACTTTGAGGTCTAGATTTTCTATAGATTGATCGTCCCATTTTTATCATATTTTTATTAGTATTTTCTCCTTTTGTATTAGTTTATTGCATGCATAATTTCATCTTCACCAAGATTGCTTGTCTCTTCTTATTTCTCATTCTTTTTTGAGATTTATTAAGTGAGTCTTCCTTGATTGTTGGCAAGTTCTTTCTTTTGAATGCGTTTCATTAGAATCTTAAGAAGCGTCTAAACTTATTCTACTTAGGATTTTACGAGCTTTCGAAATTATCTGATAACAAAAATGTGCCTTTTATTACAGATTTAGAACGTCGATTTTCACCACCATGATAGAGTAATTTAATGAGCCATTTTTACACCCATTCATCATCATCAATTTTTACTAAAGCAGGATGTCTGTTTTTAACTGAATCCAAACTATAACAGTGTTATTGAAATATCTTCCTGAATGCCAATTCAATATCGAAATCACTATGAATTTCAAGCATAGCTTTATTATAAAAAGTTTAGAATTCTAAGAAATTTATGCTAAATAACATTCCTTCTATCAGTTAAACATATTTTGGCTTAGCTTCACCTTAAAGTTCCTTCATTTTTTCAATTTGTTAGTTTAGTTATAGTAGATTATGCTATTCACCTTGTTAAATATTTAGGATGTTTTGACTTATCCTATTATTGTCAAAATTTATAATTTATTAAATAGTTTTTGCCATTTACTCTTTCTAACCTTTTTTATGTTGATAGTAGAGAGGCATGTTTTTATCCAGTCTTGATGTGAGACACTAAAATAGCAAGTATTATTTTAATATAATCAATATTTATATTATAGTTAATCTCTTTATAGGATATGACTTATTTCTAGGCTGACTTAATTTTCATTCTTTCAATATCAATCTTTTTAAATAACGTTCTTTGAATCTCTCTCTGCTTTTCGATTTTTTACTGCAACTCATTTTCTAAATTTTTCTATGGTAAATTTATTATAAAATCTTACTTTAAAAATCGTTTTTGATTTTATTCTTTAGTTAATTTACAGTCATTCTTTTTCTGCTATTTATACTTTTCTCTTCATCTTAAATTCGTAGCTGTATTTAGTATTCCAAATATGATATTATGTCATTAACTATTTGCTTCTTATAAAGTAAAGCATTTTGAGATATAACTATCCCTAATTATTCATTCTTTACTTGAAATTTAACTTAATTTTAAACTTTGCACAGCCATAAATCCATTTAATCGTCCATAGTGAAGGAAAGCTGCAGGATCTAGTAAGTTTTATCGTTTATAAATTAAATATTGGGATAATTAGCAATTAACATTAAAATGCTTTGCTCACTGATTTATTTCCAAAATTTAGTTTCATCAAAATTTACATAAGTCATTAAGAGTCGTTCTTTGAACTCTTCAAAAGTTATAGTTTCTTTAATTTTTGGATGCTGCATAACAACTTTAGATGTATCACTAAGATGTTTAACTTTTTATGAGTAAAAATCTTGCATTAAATCAGTTGGAATAAATTAGGGATCAGATCTCAAAATTACAAGAACTTTATTCGATATATGGCTTTAAATTGGATCTAAACTTTCAATGAACAGGTAGACTTTAAAAGCTACATGGAACTTTACTTAAGGAGTTTCCCTCAGTAAAAATGGTTTCTTTATGTATTTCTAGATTTTACAAGGGTGAAATTCTTTATGTTTGTGAAAGTCCAAAGTAGCCTGATTATAATTAAATTAGGAATTTTTAATGATTGAGTAAATTGAGTCGTTTTAAAGTAGTGTCTAAGTTTCAAATGGAATTTGCTAGTTTTTCTTTAAAATGTTCCAGTAATGGGTATATGGAGAAGTTTCAAATAAATAATAATCAGAGTGCTTAGTAAAATCTGATTCAAATTCTTGTTATTATTGAGGTATTACATAATTTTCTAGATAGAAATATCTTAGTTACTGTTGCTGCTTGTACTCCAAAGAATCCTATAATTCATATATTGTTTCAAAGATTTTTTTTAAAAATTTACCATTAATTTGTAGTAGGACTATCTTATACTTTACTGATTAAGTGCCTAATCTATATTCCTGCCTCTGTTAACAAAGACCACTCCCTTGAGTTAACTTTCAATTTCATCCTCGCTCTCAACTTTGAGAATATGAATATTCTCAAGTAACAGCAAATGTATCTGATCTTTAATTGGAGGAATTAAGTATTTCGCAGTTTCTTCGTCATCCCTAACTTTTTAACCTGTTAGGTTAGCATCATTTGTCTACATCCAACCTAATTTAAAGCGGGTAAGTTAAGAATGTAATAAATACCTCTTTCTTTTAGGACTTGCAAGAAAAGCTCTTAATTGAAGTTAAGACTTGCATATTTATATTGAATTTTATTGGCTTCCATTCTTAAAGTGATATATTTATGAATTAATATTAATAAATTGTTAAAGAATGTTAAGTTTAAATTGATAATTAGTTATGTTTAATTAAGTGAATAAATATTAACATTGCCAACTACTGATCATTTCTTGCTCTTCTTGGGCTTCTTAGCCTCCTCTTTATCGCTATCAGCATCCTCCTCATCATTGACATCATCTCCATGAATCTACATACCTGCCAACTGGTCTTCTAGTGTCTTGAGCTCATCCAATTGAATGTGCTGATAATCCTCTTCTACGCTGTCCCAGTCACTTCCATCGTCACTTCCGTGCTTAACTTCACTCTTCTCCTTCATACTGGCTTTGATCAAAGCTTGATTCTTCTTTCTCTATTACTCTGATTCTTCTTACTTCTCTTTTCCTTCTTTAGTCTTTCTAACTACCTTCACTGTCTTTCTCTCGTTCTTTGGATCTGTAGAGGGCTTTATAAATTTGAATTGAATTAAAGTTAAATCTTTGCTACTTCCTTAACTTCCTCTTCAACGGGTTTGTTTAGATCCATTCCAGCCAATTTGCTTTCAAGTTGCTTAATGATATCGTCATTTCTGTAAAGATCAATTTGAGGTCTAAGTTCAGGATCTTCTTCAATGTCTTGCAAGAACATGTCATAGTCCTTCTAATCCAAAATAATATGACATGTTATACTATTCCAAATTTCTTAAATATATCTATTTGATGAATGTTTTCCTTAGTCTGTCTTTTCTTTCTTTTTCTTGTGTCCATGAATATTCTCATCTGTGAGACCTTGCTTCTCTAAATGCTTGAGTTTCCAGAGTCTGTGCTTTTGTCTCTTTCTGAACCTGGGGTATGTCTTTCTTACTAAAACTACTGATGGAAGGGTTTTAGTTAATTCAAGCTCTTCAAGTTCATTTAAGTTAATCATTTCTAAATCGAATCCAAGCACTGTATCATTGTAGTTATGACTATTATTTGATATCAAGTATATTAATTAACTATATTATAAGAGTCTCACCCAGATGGGTATTGATAATGAATGTTCTGTCATTGTTCCCGAAATCACTCTTTCTGGCAACTTCGACTTGGACCATCTTGAACTTTTGCTTGGCTGCTGCTCTACTGATGTTAACATCAAAATCTGTATTCTCAATATTAAGAACTACAAATTCGGTTAATCTATCTCTTCCACAAAGTGCTGAGAATTCATGCTTCCAGTACATAGCTTGATCAATTTCATAAGTTTGCATAGTAAAAACATCAACAATATGCACGAAGGTTGAAATTTTATAAACTAAAACTAGGGGACCGATACCACCTAATAGTTAAGAGAGTGGCTTTGAAAGGACAGCTAGATCATCTCTACAGATTGGGGCAATTTCGACTGAAAAAGTATACTTGAAACTGAATACGTTGTTACGCAAATCGTGAGAAACGAGTTACTTGGCTGTCTTGACTTTTGTTGGGACAGTACCTGAGATAAAGTCCACTAAACGATTAGCATGAGATCTATTCTTGAATTGGAAATCTAATCCATCATGCATTTAAATTTTCTATTAAGGGTTTAAAGTAAGTACATTATAGAATTTAAATTTCCTTGATACCAAGAGATTTCTCTGCTGCATTGTGCTTAATGATCAATTACTCCAAGAACAAGAAGGTACGTTTATGAGTAACTCTCTGTCTGATTTGAGCCTGAGCAATCCATGTATGAGGGGTATATGTCTTCTTACAATCATCGCATTGAAGATTATTCACTACGAATTCTACAACGAAGCTCTATTGCAAAAGAGTGCCATTAAGTACTTCCTTCTACACTGTTAACTTAACTTTCAATCTGCGTGAATGAGGTTCAGTATACAAGAAGCCAGCATCAATTAACTTTACTCTCTTGAGTCCTTTGATGTTCTTTAAGCAGAGTGAGAGAAGCTCAGGGGACTCTAATTCGGCAGATTACCAGGGTGGTCTTAAATAACGATTGCACTCTCTGCAGTGACTCAAATTAATCGATTTAGTAATTCCCTCTGTCACATCAATAGAAGACTTCAAGCAATTTATGCAAGTATTTGATTCATTTGGTAACATCATGATTCCGCACATACAGCAACGCCTATAATATGATTAACAAGCTGAAATTTCAAGATCTATTTTGATATCAGAAATCATTTTAATGCTTATTTCGCCTTTTATACTTACACTTTATGAGCTGCAAAAATAGAGGGATCTAAAGCTGACCCTGTTGTTGATTAGTTCATAGAGAAATCGGTATTAGTTTCTTCCATTTTGTCATCGTCAATATCTGGTTGGTAAAAAGTAGGTTCAAACAAAACATTATTTGCTGAGGAACTTTATTGCTCTACAATCATGCCTTCAGTACTCATTCTAACTCTTAATTATATATTACTTTATTAGTATTTAATACTATATATTCTTCAAAATGCAAATAAAATCAACATGAAATTTTATAAATAACCCAATAGTATAAAAGCTTTTTTGGAACGATTAAAATAAGGTATTTTACAAAAATAATTCCAATAAAATGAATATCAGTTTAATAAGGTTCTTTTCATAAAATGCTCTCTTCTCTAATGGCATCAATAGATGCATATCTATTTTTAACATTATTTCTTTGTTTATACTTGCTTTGGTGGTTTACTTGCACTTTAGTATTAATGGATGCTGTGTTGAACCCTTATGCCTTTGACTGCTCAACTTGTTTCTAAATTTCCTTTTCAAGTCTCCCATATGTTTTACTGTTAGTAAAACTCACGTCCTTTTTCAAGGGCTACAGTAACTGCTGCATTTAGTCCTTTTTATACTAGTTATAGTCACTTGGAAGTCTAGATATTTAGTCTTGGTTTAAGTAAGCCAAAGAACTTGATTTAATCATTGGGAAAAGCTGAGACTACTACTGCTTTTAAGAATCAATACCTATTGATTACCTCCTGGAATTCTCGAGGGTCATGTTGGGACCACCTCTCTCCATTTTAATTTAAATTGTCCTCTCTAATTCTTTTTCCTTAGTATAGTACTTATTATTGAAGGGTAATTCCTTGCTTACTTCAATGTTTCTTCTATGTACTGGGTTAATGTGCACACTATTATAAATTCTAGCATTTGCGAGCTCTTCTGGACTCATGCTTCTATTCACAATTTTCATGTTGTCCTTTTGATTATCATTGTAAATATCGTCATGAATTCTCTCTTGTTTGTTTACTTAAACATTCACAAAATCAGGTTAGGTGAGATCAATAGAATGTGCGAGATAGTAGTTTTTCTTCAATGAAGGCAAGAATGAAAGTTAGCTCTCCGATTTTCCAAGTGATTGGGGAGTCACATCTATAGTCTGATTGCCCAATAAGTTTCCAATATTCTAATTGGAACTTGGATGTAAACCATAAGGAGGGAAGTTAACACCACCTGCTTAGTATCTTTTTTACACCTATAATGCATTCTGGGGACCTGCACCATTCATTATTCTAGTTCCAAAAGCTGCTGAATTCATCATGGAATTTCCTTTGCTTTTATTTGAATCGTCAAAGCTCTCATTATTAATGTCAATTCTTCTCTACTAATTTAAGAACTCGAGAAGTTTCACTTTTTTCTCTTGAGGTGAAAGTGCTTCTACTGATTGCAAAAACCTCTTTTAATCAGTTGTGTCCTTGTGAAATATTATATATAACCAATTAATAAGCAATAGCCAATTGTATATATAATATTTATTCATTTATAATACTTTTTCTCTGTCTTAGTTATTGAGCTAAACTGATCCAATAATATCCATATTCAGTCCCTTTGTCAAAGAGCTATAAATAATTTTTATTAAATAGTTTAAATAACTTACTTTGCTAAACCATGCCTTTCCTTACGAACCATGTCCTTCCAAGCTAAGTGATTAGAATTAATACCTTTCATTTTATAAGATTTTTTATATTTAAGTTGATAAAATTTAATTTCAATATTATATAATTTTATTGAAAATTTATTTATTTTGATTAAAAAAAAATTTTAAATGCAATTATAGTGAGTTTGATTTTTTAAAAAATATTGGATTATCTAGATAAATTCGAAATAATAAGATTATTATATAATTATTAATTCCTTCATAATACTTTCTATAAATTATTTTTAATTTAGGTTTCCAATATTAACCGCACTTGCTTGTAGAAATAAATCATTTAGATTAACTTAATTAGAAAAATCTCCCATTAATATCTCTTTCTCTTTTAATAGCATGCTTTTAACGGCACTCGTAAAATATCAAATTTCCTTAATTTCTCTTTTTATTTATTTATAATTTTCTTTAATACTTTTTGAGTTTATATCTAAATATAGCAAGTCTCCGTTATTAATGAGTATATGATTTATAGAGAATTAAACTTCCAAATTTATGATATTTTGCCTTACTAATTTATTAATTTTAATCTTTAAATGTATCAAAATTATGAATTTTACGTTCTATCTGAAAATATCGTTTTTAATTTTAGTCAAGTTTATTTAATAGTTTTTGTGGATTTTCTTGAAAGTTTGCGATCTAAAATTTTATCAATTAAGAATCTATACTATTTAAGAATTCCTATATTTTATCAGCTAATCTATTTTGAATTGGCATATCAATGCTTATTTAAGATTTAAATAGTATTTTAATGCAATCATCAATAAATTCTCTTCTTGAATCCTAAAATGACTCTTTCTATCCCACTAAATCATTTTACATTCTTTGAAAATCTTTAAATATTTGATCTTAATTTTACAGGAATAACAGATATTTAACAGCAATTTAATTAAGCCAACTTTGTTTTATTTCAAATTTAATTAGAGATGATTAATCTTTTCGAGAATTTTTATCATATTTTTACTCTGGGCCTTACTCTCTGTTATTTTATGAGCAAGAATCTTGAATATTTTAATTTGAGTTATCAAAAGAAATTATTTTCCTCTCCTCTTTTACTATTTTAAAGATTTCTGGAATTTTTTGGCTTTAATGATACTTTGAAGCTTACATCTCAAAATGTTTTAAATCTTCAAATCTAGGTGATAAAAATTGATAAAAATAGATAAAAAGCTAAGTATGATGGCTGTTTACCTGGAAGCTTGTATTATAGAATCGTATTTATTCTAGGAACTTCAATCTTAATATCTTGAATATAATTTTCACATATAACTATTATCTATTTCAATAATTTAGATAATATGATATTCGATTGATCATTTTTGCCTATTGATACACTGCTCTGGTCAAATTATATTTCATCCGGCTCCTAGTATGATATTTCTCGTTCTTTTTTAATTTCAAATTATTCAGATATTTTCCTATATTATTTCCCTGCAAAGATCATGAACTAATTATCAATTAGTAAATTTGGAGCTTTCTTTAACATCATAGGACTGTTATGGGTGAGGCCACTAAATTTGTTTGGGTTTAAACTGGTTCCATTTCCATTTTAGAACCCTTAGATTAAGTTCTAATGGTTTATGCTTTTCTAAGAGGGAGTTTAAAAACCTATCAAATAGTGATTACTGTTGTTAAAATTTAAAGTTTTAGCTTGGAAAAAAATATGGGGGAATTTTGAACGCTGTGTTAAGTGAACTAATATAGAATATAAAAATGATCTCACTAAACGACAATCAATTTTCAAGCATACTGTGATTATGTTGTTTAAATGAGCTAAAGTAGATTCAGGCAGATGATTCATAATAATATACTATTATGGTTGAATCAATAAGTTTTGCTATTCTTGCAATTTACTAGCCTACTATAGGAAATTTACATTTGAAATATTTAAGGTAGGATGATTCTATGCATTCAAAACCCCAAAACCCCTTAATGAGTTTTATATGTGTTTTGATTGATGAGGGTAATGTTGGGGATTAGGGTTTCTTTTTTATTAATTTCATTTCTTATGTTAGATTCAATGTAATTTATTGTTTTCAAGATGGAGATTTTTATTCTTTAATAATTCAACATCTCTTCATCTATGTAAATGTTATGTTGATATTTATTAACAAAGAAAATTTTAATGAAATTGCATTTTTTGTTTGCTTTACTTATTTAACTATACTATCTAAATTTAATGAAATCTAATTCTTATAATTACTTGAGACTCCATTTTTTTAAATTCCTTGGTACCAATTCAGAATAATTCAGGTTGGTACTGGGACCAATTAGGTTTTGAACCATTTTGGAACTTTTCCATTAAAACCTCATTAGTTTAAAATTAGGTACTAATTAAGTTTTGGTACTATTAAATTGGTACCAATTAAAATTAAGCTAATTTAGAACCAGTACTAATTAAATTTAAACAAATTTAGTACTTATTTAATGGAATTTTATTGGTTAAAATGGAAATCCATCTCTGAAACTTGTTACAGTTTTCACTTACTTTCTCCATTTCTCAATCGAGGGTTGACCTCCTATAAGGTACCCATATTTAATAGGCGTCTTAAAATTTATAGAAATTATAAATACATAATTTTAAGATTGATATCCATTTATAACACTTCTGGAACTTAAACATTACATGACTGTGAATATCAATCACCTTAAAATCACTCATTTTATGCTTATTTTATATTTAAATTTTACTTATGTTACCAAACTTTTTTGTATTGAATGAAAACATCATAATTAAGAACGCTAGCTATAAGAAATAAAAGTGCTGAATTGATTTTGAAATTGAATTTATATAAAAACTTCAAAAATATATAAGCATAAATTCCAATTTTATAGATAGATGCAATCATAAAATTTCATAAAAATGATGAGTAAAAGTAAAAACTTATGAAAAAAATGTAAAATAGAAATTAATGTCACTCAATCTTATAATTTTCATTAAAAAATGCTATAATATACTTATAATAATGAGATGACATATGTTGAGTATTAAAAAATTGATCATATAAAACTTCCATATTTTCATAAATAGAGTAAAAACGATACTTCCTAACATAAATAAACCCTAATCCCAACATTACCCTCATCAATCAAAACACATATAAAACTCATTAAGGGGTTTTGGGGTTTTGATTGTTTGTCAATATGATATGCGAATTGTTTAGATAACTCGTTGGATTAGTCAAATGAATGCTGCTTTCAATCATGGACGAGGCATTCATTTAGTTAACTGAATTTAAACGCTGACTAGGTTGTTAACTGGAGGCATAAAATCGACGGCTTACATTTACTTCTTAGGGTCTTGGAGAAGGCTAAGCCATTTATTTAAATTAAAATTAGAGTTCATTATGAATAAAAAATTAGTTATTGGAAGATTACTCCATTTTGATTGAGCTATTGAAAAGGAGGAGGTAAATCAAAGTTGTCCTTATTTTTCTCTTTTGGGTATTGAAACTTTATCGGCTTGCTCGAAGATATATTATTGCTCGTTTATTATCCATTTTGATTATTCTATGGTCTGCTTAAACCAATTTTCCCATTAACAAAATTCTACTTTGAGCTAATCCCTGCCTATTTCTGGTTCAATCCAAAATTTACAACAGAAGAATTGAATTGCAAGTTTGAGTTATTAGTATTATTGTTAGATTCACAATTGCCTATGCCGTTCAAAGAACCGTTATTCAAATGGTATTTCTGTAAGTTTTGAGTTTAAAAAGATAAATTGGCTTAAGTCTATTATTAATACTACTCTTTAGGGTTGATTAGGGACTACAATTAGAAATTTGTTGGCGTCTATTATTATTGAGTTTGAGAAAAGGCTACTTGATTAGATTGATGGTTATCCTAGATGTAGTTCGAGTAAGTATTATTGTTTACATCTTTAGTGTAGTTATTATTCCCAAATGAATTTGAAAATTTAGTTTGATCTTAGAATTCATGAATTACTGAAAAGATTTATTGAATTATATATAATTTCTCAATATTATGCATAAATACAGAGTCCATATTGGGATTAGAGTCTTGTCTTCCCCAATAGTGTTAGTTATTGAAATTGAGTCCTGACGCTAAATTTGATTAATTGTTGTTATCAATTGAAATACTCGACATCATACTTGTATTATGCTTTTAGCTCATGATAAGTGTTCCATTCACTTAGTTCAAGTTCATTTAATATACGTTTTATGATGCTAATTTTTCTTACTATTGAAATGTCCGCAAATGCTTTTATGCACTTACAGCATTTTGTTAAGATTAATTCTCATTATATTTCATTGTAAATTATTATAATTGACTTATTCTCTGTTTTCAAGCCATTCATTTATATAATTTAGAAGGAATAAAGAATTTGTTTATAATTATTGATTATATAATACTAATAACATGGTAAGTTTTGTTGAAGTGTCATGACCTATATATAATTTCTTAGCATCTACAGTATTTAATATTTCACTTTAGTTAGAATTACGCCATGATAATGATGAGAGCACTCTCAGAATGAACGGTAGAAAATTACTAGAAATAAGAGACATAAAATGTCAATTAGGAGTGATGAAAAACACAAGCGGCTCTGCTTTATTTGAGATAGGAAACACTAAAGTAGTCGCATTTTTACAAGGCCCCCATCAAATTACACAGAGATAAGCCTAGTCTCTTGGAGTGAATTAATCAAACAGAGGAATACTCAATGTTAACTTTTTCGTAACTAACTTCAGCGCAATTGAACATAGAGCTGATGTCAAAAAGGATGCGTAAGAACAATGATTGTCATTAAATGAAATTACTATAGAAAAATGAAAGAGTTCACTAGAATGATTAAGTCAGTGTTTGAGTAGGTCATTTAACTCGACTTATATCCTCGCTCTCAATTAGATTTGCAGGTTTTTGTTTTGGAATCTGATGGTGGTTATAGATCAGCAGCTTTCAACGCTGTATCTATGGCTCTAATGGATGGAGGTATTGCTATGAAAGATTTCGTGGTAGCTACCACTGCTGGTCTCCTTGGAAATGTAGGAGTTATTGACCTCATTTACCAAGAAGAAAAGAAATAGAATTGTGAATTTGTACTTGTTCACTTACAAAAAGCACAAAAAATAGCCTATGTCAACTTAAATTGCAATAAGATTCGTATGAGTGACTTTGAAAAGCTAATGAACATCAGCATTTAATCATGTGACTAAATTGCTAATACCATGAAGCAAGCAATCAGAGCAAAGTTAATCAACAATATCAATAGCTTTTATTTCAAGTGATTTGTAAACATATATCAAACACTTGAAACCTAATTAAATATATTTTGCTTCTTAAATTTATCAATTGTAATATTGGGAAGTATTTTAACTGTTGAAATCAGTAAAATCAAATAATATAAATTATAACAATCAAAAAGAATTAATTTTGCAAAGTTCAAAAAATGAGCAGATATTCAACACAGCAAACTCCACACACATAATCTAAGCAAAATTTACATGTTACTCAAGACTTTGCTGACAAAGAAAATATGAGTGTCTTAAATCAATTTGATTTCCAAGCTATCGATGAGATGGATCCTTCTCTTGGTAAGAAAAAGTCAAAAATTTAACTTTAAAACTTATTTCAATGAATTAATTGATGCTTAATAAATTTCAATGATATAGCTGAGGGTCATAGATTAGTTTTTGATAGAGAAGTACCATTTGAATTAAGAATTCATGATGGTGATAGTGGACCACAAGAAATTGGTACTTTAGAGGCAATTAGGGTGAAAATTCTAGCACTGGTAATTATTTCAATTTCTTAATAATTTTAATAGAGTACCGATGGGAGCTATTTGCAAAACATTAAAATAGAGCTTACTTCAGAGAATGACCTATTCTTCCACTATTCACTCTAGTAACGATTTAATAATTTAAATTTTTCTTTATAGACTTGACGAGGAATCATTTAAAAGTATGCAAGATACTTAAAAACTAACCATCGATTTCTCTGAACTATCCCAAATAGTTATTAAAATGTTGAATAGCTGTATCAGAGAACCACATAGTTTCTTAGCTGTTTTTGTGATGCAGAGAGATGGCAGAGCCACACTGGACTTCATTCAAAATATCGAGTATAAGTTCATCGAATTACTTTCTCTGCAATTTATGGCATCGTCTGAGGAAATAATCAGACAATCTATAACTTTCAGATACAACTCAGTCAAGTCTAAGGTCTCATTGAATTAATAATTATTTTACAATGTTTATTGATGCAAGCCAGACTAGCAGATGTGAATAATATGGTGAAAGTTAAGAGCCCTTCACTCTTACTACAAATTCAAAAGACTCAAGGCTCAACATAGAGAGGTGGTCCTATGCAGCAATCATCAGTCATGAGATCTAGAACCAACTTATGAGAATAAACATTGCAAATTTTCACGCAATTAAATTGCTTGTGCTTTAGTATATGATGAAAATTGATTTGTATAAATGTAGATGATTAAGATATAACTTTCTCCAATTTTAAGAATAGAAAGTAAATTGATGATAAAAATTTAACAACTACTTTTATAAAATACACATTAATCTAAAATGAATCTGGAATTCGAAGTGAGAGAACTGCGCAGATAACTGTAAAAACGTGATTACGAACTTGAGAAATCCCAAAACTAGTTTTAAGATTAACTTAATAAGTACGATGTGCTCTCAGTTACTCTTAAACAACAATTTTGCACTCAAATAAGTGACTTGGAGCAAAGCTATACAAGAGATAAAGAACGAATGAGATTAGAGATTTCTGATTTAATGAAGCAAATGACTTTAGTGAGAGAATAGAAATAGAAAGAGATTAGATACTTGCAAGATACCAATGCTGAATTATAGGACAAACTTAAAGATCATAGCAAAGTAATTGAAGTCAAATAACGAATGAATGAGAGTTAAGAAAGCGAAATGAAAGAACTGGAGTTAAAAATACAGAAAATGATGCAAGAAAAATTGCTGTTAAGTTAACAAAACAATAAACTTAATGATAAAGCTGCTAATTTAGACATGATTAATAGATAAAATAAATAGCTGATAGAGAAACTTGAATATAGCTTAGAATAGCATTAATAGTCAAAGAATTAGAATTCAAGCAGTGATGGATTTGTATAGTCAAACCTAAAATAAGAATAGGATGTTCAAACTATGGAAACATCTTAGGATGAAGAAATAAAAATTTTAAAGTAATAATTTGAAAGTTAATCCGTAGACTTATTAGCAGTAAAGCTGAAACTCAATGAAAAAGAGGGACTACTCTCAGCTGTCCAAAAACATAATTTGGCTTTAATGGATAGATTAAGCTCATTGGCCCATCGAATTGAAGTTATGTCTTTTCAAACTGTTTATGCAGAGAAAATTAAGAATGAATTCTATGGTCTTTGTAGAGATTATATAGATAAGAAAAAGACGATTTAAGAGCGATAAGTTCTTATAAATGTTTAAATGAATCAAATCAAGGATGAGAATAAAGATCTTTAAGTTTAACGTGATCATTTCTAGCTAACAATGAATGAGTTAAGAGCATAGATTTAAGAACTATTCAAGGAACTTGACTATGAGGCAAATTCTCGCTTAGTTATCGATTCTCAGAAGAGTGAGTATAAAAATAAAGTGAGATTGGCAAATCAAAGAATCAAGTCTCTCACAAAGATGATTGATGATGTTGGAGTTAAAGTATTGGATAGACTTTTTAACAGCGACCTCGGAAAGGAAATGTAGAAGATAGACGAGTTTTAGGATAAAGTCATATAGCTACAAGCTAAAATTAAAATTAAAGAGGAAGATATAAAGAGTGAAATTGCTTACTCAAAGAAATGGGTCGACTATGATTGATTTATTTAAGTTATTATTTATTAGTAATACTTTGATTTAATAAAATGATGTCTAAGCTTAACTGATAAACTATTAAATTAATTTAAATTTGAATTTAAATAATTAACTTACATACTTTGTTGGGAAAATGAAATCAGCGATTCAACCTTCTAAAAAACTGCCTTATTCGCATAAAACTCTATAATATCACCAGCCTGGACTTCAAAACACTATACAATCCGAGAAAGTTACTCATAAATCATTCAGAGACAATTCAAATATTCACATTAACAACTCTAAGGAAAACATAATGAATAATTCCAATTCTGTCTTATTAAATGGACATAATGGAGGATTGGGTACTTTTGTGGGAAGTTCTGGTCTAAATGGACTATCCTTTATCAATCCGAATTTGAGCAATGGAAATATAACCATTAATAACTAGACATTAAGAAATTTCAATACCATAACATACGAGCTTGAAAAGATTAACGAGTAGATTATATTTTCTTATATTGATTGGCAATTAATACAACACTTTAAAGCAGCCTGCTATCTTAGTGAATGACAATACTGCAAAGTAATTAAAAAGCAAATCAGCAATACAATAAATCAAAGCACCTCACTGACTACACATAAAAAACTAGCATCAAAATCTCACAAACGCATTCCTCTAGCCACACTGCAAAACAACCCCTCTCTATACAACACGATGGAGATGATAGACTTTAACAATACTCTTGATCACAATTTAAACCTATAAACTGTAAATAATGTGCAACCCCATTCTACTAAAAACAAGAAAACTCCCTCTGCTACTGCTAAAAACTAGGACGGTCACTCACTTTAACCCAAATAAAAAAAGAAAGCAGTGGGTGGTAGTAAGCGCACACATCATAGAAAACAAGCAAGTTAAAATATGCAGCACATTTAATAGCATTTACAATTGAATCAGTAATATCAAATGCCCTTAGCTACTAATTACACAACACTTAACTCTCAAATATTTGACTATAGTCAGGGCAACTTGAATAATAAAAGTGCAAACATTATAGTGCCAATTAAAGAGCATAAGCTGCTGTAGAAAGCCTTGAATGAGGAATTAGGGGAAATTAAAAATTATAGTCTGTAATAGAGGTAACCCAGCAACCCTCATGGTACATAGAAAAATAAAAAGACTCCATCAAGTAATGTCATAGTTCCTCATTTGAATTTAGATAC
>ARYC01010370.1:0-11676 GCA_000711775.1 Oxytricha trifallax | reverse complement strand
ATCCAAGAGAAGGGGCTTAATTCAAGCAAATCTATTGAAAATGATTGCAAAATTGAGCAATGAGAAATCTTCGTGGATAAAATACGATATTAAAATATAATTTATTTCAATTGCAACTATCACAGGGATGTAGAGCGAATAATAAGGATTCTTGCTAGTATTTGTGGAGATTTGGCAGATATGCATTTTAAAAAGTTGTTGCAGTTTATATGAAATTGCTCTTCACTTGAGGATCCAAGAGAAGGGGCTTGATTCAAGCAAATCTATTGAAAATGATTGCAAAATTGAGCAATGAGAAATCTTCGTGGATAAAATACGATATTAAAATATAATTTATTTCAATTGCAACTATCACAGGGATGTAGAGCGAATAATAAGGATTCTTGCTAGTATTTGTGGAGATTGGCAGATATGCATTTTAAAAAGTTGTTGCAGTTTATATGAATGCTTTCAATTTCCACTTGAGGATCCAAGAGAAGGGGCTTGATTCAAGCAAATCTATTGAAAATGATTGCAAAATTGAGCAATGAGAAATCTTCGTGGATAAAATACGATATTAAAATATAATTTATTTCAATTGCAACTATCACAGGGATGTAGAGCGAATAATAAGGATTCTTGCTAGTATTTGTGGAGATTTGGCAGATATGCATTTTAAAAAGTTGTTGCAGTTTATATGAAATTGCTTCACTTGAGGATCCAAGAGAAGGGGCTTGATTCAAGCAAATCTATTGAAAATGATTGCAAAATTGAGCAATGAGAAATTTTCGTGGACAAAATTCGATATTAAAATATAATTTATTTCAATTCGAACTGTCACAGGGATGTAGAGCGAAAAATAAGGATTGTTCCTAGTATTTTTGGAGATTTGGCAAATATGCATTTTAAAAAGTTGTTGAAGTTTATATGATATTGCTTTAAATTTCAACTTGAGGATCCAAGAGAAGGGGCTTGATTCAAGCAAATCTATTGAAAATGATTGCAAAATTGAGCAATGAGAATTCTTCGTGGATAAAATACGATATATATATATATAATTTATTTCAATTGCGAGTATCACAGGGATGTAGAACGAAAAAAAAGGATTCTTGCTAGTATTATTGGAGATTTGGCAGATATGCATTTTAAAAAGTTGTTGCAGTTTATTTGATATTGCTTTAAATTTCCACTTGAGGATCCAAGAGAAGGGGCTTGATTTAAGCAAATCTATTGAAAATAATTGCAAAATTGAGCAATGAGAAATTTTCGTGGACAAACTTCGATATTAAAATATAATTTATTTCAATTCGAACTATCACAGGGATGTAGAGCGAAAAATAAGGATTCTTCCTAGTATTTTTGGAGATTTGGCAGATATGCATTTTAAAAAGTTGTTGCAGTTTATATGAAATTGCTTTCAATTTCCACTTGAGGATCCAAGAGAAGGGGCTTGATTCAAGCAAATCTATTGAAAATGATTGCAAAATTGAGCAATGAGAAATCTTCGTGGATAAAATACGATATTAAAATATAATTTATTTCAATTGCAACTATCACAGGGATGTAGAGCGAATAATAAGGATTCTTGCTAGTATTTGTGGAGATTTGGCAGAATGCATTTTAAAAAGTTGTTGCAGTTTATATGAAATTGCTTTCAATTTCCACTTGAGGATCCAAGAGAAGGAGCTTGCTTGATTCAAGATAATCTATTGAAAATGATTGCAAAATTGAGCAATGAGAAATCTTCGTGGATAAAATACGATATTAAAATATAATTCATTTCAATTGCAATTATCACAAGGATGTAGAGCGAAAAATAAGGATTCTTGCTAGTATTTGTGGAGATTTGGCAGATATGCATTTTAAAAAGTTGTTGCAGTTTATATGAAATTGCTTTCAATTTCAACTTGAGGATCCAAGAGAAGGGGCTTGATTCAAGCAAATCTATTGAAAATGATTGCAAAATTGAGCAATGAGAAATCTTAGTGGATAAAATACGATATTAAAATATAATTTATTTCAATTGCAACTATCACAGGGATGTAGAACGAAAAATAAGGATTCTTGCTAGTATTTGTGGAGATTTGGCAGATATGCATTTTAAAAAGTTGTTGCAGTTTATATGAAATTGCTTTCAATTTCAACTTGAGGATCCAAGAGAAGGGGCTTGATTCAAGCAAATCTATTGAAAATGATTGCAAAATTGAGCAATGAGAAATCTTAGTGGATAAAATACGATATTAAAATATAATTTATTTCAATTGCAACTATCACAGGGATGTAGAACGAAAAATAAGGATTCTTGCTAGTATTTGTGGAGATTTGGCAGATATGCATTTTAAAACGTTGTTGCAGTTTATATGAAATTGCTTTCAATTTCCACTTGAGGATCCAAGAGAAGGGGCTTGATTTAAGCAAATCTATTGAAAATGATTGCAAAATTGAGCAATGAGAAATCTTTGTAGATAAAATACGATATTAAAATATAATTTATTTCAATTGCAACTATCACAGGGATGTAGAGCGAAAAATAATGATTCTTGCTAGTATTTGTGGAGATTTGGCAGATATGCATTTTAAAAAGTTGTTGCAGTTTATATGAAATTGCTTCCATGAGGATCCAAGAGAAGGAGCTTGCTTGATTCAAGCAAATCTATTGAAAATGATTGCAAAATTGAGCAATGAGAAATCTTCGTGGATAATATAGAATATTAAATTATAATTCATTTCAATTGAAACTATCACAGGGATGTAGAGAAAAAAATAAGGATTCCTGCTAGTATTTTTGGAGATTGGCAGATATGCATTTTAAAAAGTTGTTGCAGTTTATATGAAATTGCTTTCAATTTCCACTTGAGGATCCAAGAGAAGGAGCTTGCTTGATTCAAGATAATCTATTGAAAATGATTGCAAAATTGAGCAATGAGAAATCTTCGTGGATAAAATACGATATTAAAATATAATTCATTTCAATTGCAATTATCACAAGGATGTAGAGCGAAAAATAAGGATTCTTGCTAGTATTTGTGGAGATTTGGCAGATATGCATTTTAAAAAGTTGTTGCAGTTTATATGAAATTGCTTTCAATTTCCACTTGAGGATCCAAGAGAAGGAGCTTGCTTGATTCAAGATAATCTATTGAAAATGATTGCAAAATTGAGCAATGAGAAATCTTCGTGGATAAAATACGATATTAAAATATAATTCATTTCAATTGCAATTATCACAAGGATGTAGAGCGAAAAATAAGGATTCTTGCTAGTATTTGTGGAGATTTGGCAGATATGCATTTTAAAATGTTGTTGCAGTTTATATGAAATTGCTTTCAATTTCCACTTGAGGATCCAAGAGAAGGAGCTTGCTTGATTCAAGCAAATCTATTGAAAATGATTGCAAAATTGAGCAATGAGAAACTTTCGTAGATAAAATACGATATTTATATATAATTTATTTCAATTGCGAGTATCACAGGGATGTAGAACGAAAAAAAAAGGATTCTTGCTAGTATTATTGGAGATTTGGCAGATATGCATTTTAAAAAGTTGTTGCAGTTTATATGAAATTGCTTTCAATTTCCACTTGAGGATCCAAGAGAAGGAGCTTGCTTGATTCAAGATAATCTATTGAAAATGATTGCAAAATTGAGCAATGAGAAATCTTCGTGGATAAAATACGATATTAAAATATAATTCATTTCAATTGCAATTATCACAAGGATGTAGAGCGAAAAATAAGGATTCTTGCTAGTATTTGTGGAGATTTGGCAGATATGCATTTTAAAAAGTTGTTGCAGTTTATATGAAATTGCTTTCAATTTCAACTTGAGGATCCAAGAGAAGGGGCTTGATTCAAGCAAATCTATTGAAAATGATTGCAAAATTGAGCAATGAGAAATCTTAGTGGATAAAATACGATATTAAAATATAATTTATTTCAATTGCAACTATCACAGGGATGTAGAACGAAAAATAAGGATTCTTGCTAGTATTTGTGGAGATTTGGCAGATATGCATTTTAAAAAGTTGTTGCATTTTTTATGAAATTGCTTTCACTGAGGATCCAAGAGAAGGGGCTTGATTCAAGCAAATCTATTGAAAATGATTGCAAAATTGAGCAATGAGAAATCTTCGTGGATAAAATACGATATTAAAAAATAATTTATTTCAATTGCAACTATCACAGGGATGTAGAGCAAAAAATAAGGATTCTAGCTAGTATTTTTGGAGATTTGGCAGATATGCATTTTAAAATGTTGTTGCAGTTTATATGAAATTGCTATCAATTTCCACTTGAGGATTTAAGAGAAGGGGCTTGCTTGATTCAAGCAAATCTATTGAAAATGATTGCAAAAGTGAGCAATGATAAATCTTCTTGGATAATATAAGATTTTAATATAAATTTTAATTCAATTGCAACTATTACAGGGATGTAGAGCGAAAAATAATGATTCTTGCTAGTATTTTTGGAGATTTGGCAGATATGAATTTTAAAAGTTGTTGCAGTTTATATGAAATTGCTTTCAATTTCCACTTGAGGATCCAAGAGAAGGAGCTTGCTTGATTCAAGCAAATCTATTAAAAATGATTGCAAAATTGAGCTATGAGAAATCTTCGTGGTTATAATACGATGTTAATATATAATTTATTTCAATTGCAATTATCACAAGAATCTAGAGCAAAAAATAAGGATACTTGCTAGTATTTGTGGAGATTTGGCAGATATGCATTTTAAAAAGTTGTTGCAGTTTATATGAAATTGCTTTCAATTTACACTTGAGGATCCAAGAGAAGGAGCTTGCTTGATTCAAGATAATCTATTGAAAATGATTGCAAAATTGAGCAATGAGAAATCTTCGTGGATAAAATACGATATTAAAATATAATTCATTTCAATTGCAATTATCACAAGGATGTAGAGCGAAAAATAAGGATTCTTGCTAGTATTTGTGGAGATTTGGCAGATATGCATTTTAATAAGTTGTTGCAGTTTATATGAAATTGCTTTCAATTTCCACTTGAGGATGCAAGAGAAGGGGCTCGATTCAAGAAAATTTATTTAAAATAATTGCAAAATTGAGTAATGAGAAATCTTCATGGATAAAATACGATATTAAAATATAATTTATTTCAATTGCAACTATCACAGGAATGTAGAGCGAAAAATAAGGATTCTTGCTAGTTATTTGTGGAGATTTGGCAGATATGCATTTTAAAAAGTTGTTGCAGTTTATATGAAATTGCTTTCAATTTCAACTTGAGGATCCAAGAGAAGGGGCTTGATTCAAGCAAATCTATTGAAAATGATTGCAAAATTGAGCAATGAGAAATCTTAGTGGATAAAATACGATATTAAAATATAATTTATTTCAATTGCAACTATCACAGGGATGTAGAACGAAAAATAAGGATTCTTGCTAGTATTTGTGGAGATTTGGCAGATATGAATTTTAAAAAGTTGTTGCATTCTTTATGAAATTGCTTTAAATTTCCACTTGAGGATCCAAGACAAAGGGCTTGCTTGATTCAAGCAAATCTATTGAAAATGATTGCAAAATTGAGCAATGAGAAATCTTCGTGGATAAAAAACGATATTAATATATAATATAATTCAATTGCAACTATCACAGGGATGTAGAACGAAAAAAAAGGATTCTTGCTAGTATTTTTGTAGATTTGGCAGATATGCATTTTAAAAAGTTGTTGCAGTTTATATGAAATTGCTTCCACTTGAGGATCCAAGAGAAGGGGCTTGATTCAAGCAAATCTATTGAAAATGATTGCAAAATTGAGCAATGAGAAATCTTCGTGGATAAAATACGATATTAAAATATAATTTATTTCAATTGCAACTATCACAGGGATGTAGAGCGAATAATAAGGATTCTTGCTAGTATTTGTGGAGATTTGGCAGATATGCATTTTAAAAAGTTGTTGCAGTTTATATGAAATTGCTTCCACTTGAGGATCCAAGAGAAGGGGCTTGATTCAAGCAAATCTATTGAAAATGATTGCAAAATTGAGCAATGAGAAATCTTCGTGGACAAAATATGATATTTAAATATAATTTATTTCAATTGCAACTTTCACAGGGATGTAGAGCGAAAAATAAGGATTCTTGCTAGTATTTTGTGGAGATTTGGCAGATATGCATTTTAAAAAGTTGTTGCAGTTTATATGAAATTGCTTTCAATTTCAACTTGAGGATCCAAGAGAAGGGGCTTGATTCAAGCAATCTATTGAAAATTGTTGCAAAATTGAGCAATTAGAAAGTTTCGTGGATAATATTCGATAATAAAGTATAATTAATTTAATTTCCAACATTTACAGGGATGTTTGAGAAAAATAAGGATTCTTCCTACTATTTTAAGAGATTTGTTTAATATCAATTTTAAAAAGTTGTTGCAGTTTTTATAATCTTGCTTTGAATTTCCATTTGACTTTCAAAGAGATGGGCTTGATTCAAGCAAATCTATTGAAAATGATTGCAAAATTGAGCAATGAGAAATTTTCGTGGACAAAATTCGATATTAAAATATAATTTATTTCAATTAGAACTATCACAGGGATGTAGAGCGAAAAATAAGGATTCTTCCTAGTAATTTTAGAGATTTGGCAAATATGCATTTTAAAAAGTTGTTGCAGTTTATATGATATTGCTTTAAATTTCCACTTGAGGATCTAAGAGAAGGTGCTTGATTCAAGCAAATCTATTGAAAATGATTGCAAAATTGAGCAATGAGAAATTTTCGTGGACAAAATTCGATATTAAAATATTTATTTCAATTGCAACTATCACAGGGATGTAGAGCGAATTATAAGGATTCTTGCTAGTATTGTGGAGATTTGGCAGATATGCATTTTAAAAAGTTGTTGCAGTTTATATGAAATTGCTTTCAATTTCAACTTGAATCCAAGAGAAGGGGCTTGATTCAAGCAAATCTATTGAAAATGATTGCAAAATTGAGCAATGAGAAATCTTCGTGGATAAAATACGATATTAAAATATAATTTATTTCAATTGTAACTATCACAGGGATGTAGAGCGAATAATAAGTATTCTTGCTAGTATTTGTTGAGATTTGGCAGATATGCATTTTAAAACGTTGTTGCAGTTTATATGAAATTGCTTTCAATTTCCACTTGAGGATCCAAGAGAAGGGGCTTGATTCAAGCAAATCTATTGAAAATGATTGCAAAATTGAGCAATGAGAAATCTTCGTGGATAAAATACGATATTAAAATATAATTTATTTCAATTGCAACTATCACAGGGATGTAGAGCGAATAATAAGGATTCTTGCTAGTATTTTTGGAGATTTGGCAGATATGCATTTTAAAATGTTGTTGCAGTTTATATGAAATTGCTTTCAATTTCCAAGGATCCAAGAGAAGGGGCTTGATTCAAGCAAATCTATTGAAAATGATTGCAAAATTGAGCAATGAGAAATCTTCGTGGTTAAAATACGATGTTAATATATAATTTATTTCAATTGCAACTATCACAGGGATGTAGAGCGAAAAATAAGGATTCTCTCTAGTATTTTTGGAGATTTGGCAGATATGCATTTTAAAATGTTGTTGCAGTTTATATGAAATTGCTTTCAATTTCCACTTGAGGATCCAAGAGAGGGGCTTGATTCAAGCAAATCTATTGAAAATGATTGCAAAATTGAGCAATGAGAAATCTTCGTGGATAAAATACGATATTAAAATATAATTTATTTCAATTGCAACTATCACAGGGATGTAGAGCGAATAATAAGGATTCTTGCTAGTATTTGTGGAGATTTGGCAGATATGCATTTTAAAAAGTTGTTGCAGTTTATATGAAATTGTTCATCCTTGAGGATCCAAGAGAAGGGGCTTGATTCAAGCAAATCTATTGAAAATGATTGCAAAATTGAGCAATGAGAAATCTTCGTGGATAAAATACGATATTAAAATATAATTTATTTCAATTGCAACTATCACAGGGATGTAGAGCGAATAATAAGGATTCTTGCTAGTATTTGTGGAGATTTGGCAGATATGCATTTTAAAACGTTGTTGCAGTTTATATGAAATTGCTCTTCCACTTGAGGATCCAAGAGAAGGGGCTTGATTCAAGCAAATCTATTGAAAATGATTGCAAAATTGAGCAATGAGAATTCTTCGTGGATAAAATACGATATTATAATATAATTTATTTCAATTGCGAGTATCACAGGGATGTAGAGCGAATAATAAGGATTCTTGCTAGTATGTGGAGATTTGGCAGATATGCATTTTAAAAAGTTGTTGCAGTTTATATGAAATTGCTTTCAATTTCAACTTGAGGATCCAAGAGAAGGGGCTTGATTCAAGCAAATCTATTGAAAATGATTGCAAAATTGAGCAATGAGAAATCTTAGTGGATAAAATACGATATTAAAATATAATTTATTTCAATTGCAACTATCACAGGGATGTAGAACGAAAAATAAGGATTCTTGCTAGTATTTGTGGAGATTTGGCAGATATGCATTTTAAAAAGTTGTTGCAGTTTATATGAAATTGCTTTCAATTTCAACTTGAGGATCCAAGAGAAGGGGCTTGATTCAAGCAAATCTATTGAAAATGATTGCAAAATTGAGCAATGAGAAATCTTAGTGGATAAAATACGATATTAAAATATAATTTATTTCAATTGCAACTATCACAGGGATGTAGAACGAAAAATAAGGATTCTTGCTAGTATTTGTGGAGATTTGGCAGATATGCATTTTAAAAAGTTGTTGCAGTTTATATGAAATTGCTTTCAATTTCCACTTGAGGATCCAAGAGAAGGGGCTTGATTCAAGCAAATCTATTGAAAATGATTGCAAAATTGAGCAATGAGAAATCTTCGTGGATAAAATACGATATTAAAATATAATTTATTTCAGTTGTAACTATCACAGGGATTTAGAGCGAATAATTAGTATTCTTGCTAGTATTTTTTGAGTTTTGGCAGATATGCATTTTAAAAAGTTGTTGCAGTTTCTATGAAATTGCTTTCAATTTCCACTTGAGGATCCAAGAGAAGGGGCTTGATTCAAGCAAATCTTTTGAAAATGATTGCAAAATTGAGCAATGAGAAATCTTCGTGGATAAAATACGATATTAAAATATAATTTATTTCAATTGCAACTATCACAGGGATGTAGAGCAAAAAATAAGGATTCTAGCTAGTATTTTTGGAGATTTGGCAGATATGCATTTTAAAATGTTGTTGCAGTTTATATGAAATTGCTTTCAATTTCCTTAGAATCCCCAAAAAGCTTTCCAACAAATCTATGAAAATGATGCAAAATACCAATAGAAATCTTCTGATAAATACATATTAAAAAATAAATTATTCAAGGAAAAACTAAAATTTCCCAAAAACCCAAGGGGGATATGTAGAGCGAAATATAAGAATCCTTGCTAGTATTTTTGGAGATTTGGCAGATATGCATATTAAATATTTGTTGCAGTTTATATAAAATTTCTTTTAAATTCTACATGAGGATCCAAGAGAAGAGGCTTGATTCAAGCATATCTATTTAAAATGATTGCAAAATTGAGCAATGAAAAATCTTCGTGGATAAAATACAATATTAAAATATAATTTATTTCAATTTCAACTATCACAGGGATGTAGAGCGAAATATAAGATCCTTGCTAGTATTATTGGAGATTTGGCAGATATGCATTTTAAAAAGTTGTTGCAGTTTATATAATTGCTTTCAATTTCCACTTGAGGATCCAAGAGAAGGGGCTTGATTCAAGCAAATCTATTGAAAATGATTGCAAAATTGAGCAATGAGAAATCTTCGTGGATAAAATACGATATTAAAATATAATTTATTTCAATTGCAACTATCACAGGGATGTAGAGCGAATAATAAGGATTCTTGCTAGTATTTGTGGAGATTTGGCAGATATGCATTTTAAAAAGTTGTTGCAGTTTATATGAAATTGCTTTCAATTTCCACTTGAGGATCCAAGAGAAGGGGCTTGATTCAAGCAAATCTATTGAAAATGATTGCAAAATTGAGCAATGAGAAATCTTCGTGGATAAAATACGATATTAAAATATAATTTATTTCAATTGCAACTATCACAGGGATGTAGAGCGAATAATAAGGATTCTTGCTAGTATTTGTGGAGATTTGGCAGATATGCATTTTAAAAAGTTGTTGCAGTTTATATGAAATTGCTTTCAATTTCCACTTGAGGATCCAAGAGAAGGGGCTTGATTCAAGCAAATCTATTGAAAATGATTGCAAAATTGAGCAATGAGAAATCTTCGTGGATAAAATACGATATTAAAATATAATTTATTTCAATTGCAACTATCACAGGGATGTAGAGCGAATAATAAGGATTCTTGCTAGTATTTGTGGAGATTTGGCAGATATGCATTTTAAAAAGTTGTTGCAGTTTATATGAAATTGCTTTCAATTTCCACTTGAGGATCCAAGACAAGGGGCTTGATTCAAGCAAATCTATTGAAAATGATTGCAAAATTGAGCAATGAGAAATTTTCGTGGACAAAATTCGATATTAAAATATAATTTATTTCAATTAGAACTATCACAGGGATGTAGAGCGAAAAATAAGGATTCTTCCTAGTAATTTTAGAGATTTGGCAAATATGCATTTTAAAAAGTTGTTGCAGTTTATATGATATTGCTTTAAATTTCCACTTGAGGATCTAAGAGAAGGTGCTTGATTCAAGCAAATCTATTGAAAATGATTGCAAAATTGAGCAATGAGAAATTTTCGTGGACAAAATTCGATATTAAAATATAATTTATTTCAATTGCAACTATCACAGGGATGTAGAGCGAAAAATAAGGATTCTTGCTAGTATTTTTGGAGATTTGGCAGATATGCATTTTAAAACGTTGTTGCAGTTTATATGAAATTGCTTTCAATTTCCACTTGAGGATCCAAGAGAAGGGGCTTGATTCAAGCAAATCTATTGAAAATGATTGCAAAATTGAGCAATGAGAAATCTTCGTGGATAAAATACGATATTAAAATATAATTTATTTCAATTGCAACTATCACAGGGATGTAGAGCGAATAATAAGGATTCTTGCTAGTATTTGTGGAGATTTGGCAGATATGCATTTTAAAAAGTTGTTGCAGTTTATATGAAATTGCTTTCAATTTCCACTTGAGGATCCAAGAGAAGGGGCTTGATTTAAGCAAATCTATTGAAAATGATTGCAAAATTGAGCAATGAGAAATCTTTGTAGATAAAATACGATATTAAAATATAATTTATTTCAATTGCAACTATCACAGGGATGTAGAGCGAAAAATAATGATTCTTGCTAGTATTTGTGGAGATTGGCAGATATGCATTTTAAAAAGTTGTTGCATTTTTTATGAAATTGCTTTCAATTTCCACTTGAGGATCTAAGACAAGGGGGCTTGATTCAAGCAAATCTATTGAAAATGATTGCAAAATTGAGCAATGAGAAATTTTCGTGGACAAAATTCGATATTAAAATATAATTTATTTCAATTAGAACTATCACAGGGATGTAGAGCGAAAAATAAGGATTCTTCCTAGTAATTTTAGAGATTTGGCAAATATGCATTTTAAAAAGTTGTTGCAGTTTATATGATATTGCTTTAAATTTCCACTTGAGGATCTAAGAGAAGGTGCTTGATTCAAGCAAATCTATTGAAAATGATTGCCAA
>ARYC01010368.1:0-11142 GCA_000711775.1 Oxytricha trifallax | reverse complement strand
AGTTATCGATAGAGATCTTCCTTGCTTCTAAATCTTGAGATCATTTCTTAAGCTTCAACCCTCTTCATTGCAGTACTTATAGATTCCATCCTTGTTCCTTCCCTTGTTATTGAATTTCAAATTTTAATATATAGAGTTCTGGATCCTACTTTTAAAAATCTTAGTATTAAATATGGGCATCTTATAGAATGTCAACCTGGAAAGGATCCGTGGAGAAAGCTGGCAGAATCTGTAACTAACTTCAGAGACGGAGGACCATTTTATAAATTTAGTTCCATTAAATTAGAACTAAATTTGTTTAAATTTAATTAGTACTGGTACTAATTCCGTTTAATTTTAATTGGTTTCAATTTAATAGTAACAAAACTTAATTAGTATCTAGTTTTAAACTAATGAGGTTTTAATGGAAAAGTTCCAAAATGTTTCAAAACCTTATTGGTAACAGTACCAACCTGAATTTATTCTCAGTTGGTACCAAAATTAAAAATATTAAGCATAAAATTTGAAAATTTATAGGCATAAACTAAGCATAAATATTATCTCTTACACCTCAAAATCAACCATTGAAGATATTATACAGAATAACTATAACTAGTTAGTTTATTAGAGCTTTATAATAGAAATTTGAATTTGAATTTAAACATGGCGGCTAACTTAAATTGTAAAGCAATATCTCTTGGAATAGGAAAATCATAGCTAAACTTTGGCATCACTAAAAAGCCTATAATTATTTATGTTGAGTGAGAAGTAGAGCTAAGAGCTCTAGAATTTGAAGTACAGGGTATTATCATAGAAGTATAAAACTAGAAAGGGAGAGTAGAGATAGGACTTTAAACATAAATTGAATATGCAGAGGAGCTAAAAGAACAGCAACCTATCGAAAAGATAAAAATATATAAATGTGAAGACTGCTAGAATCTTTTCACAACCGAACAAAGCTTGAAGAGACACCTGAAAAGGTACATTCTGGCAAAGCCAAGATCTATTTCAAGGATGAAAAGGTAGATGGTAGGTATTAGGCCACGACATGCATGAAATCATATACTCACTCAGATAAAGTTAAAAGGCATATTAAAAAGCATCACCTCGGCGAGTTCTTGATTGGAGATTAAGAGACTAAAAGACTAGTACCAGTTAAAAGAAAATCTAATACTCTTGAATATTAAAGAGAGCAGCAAGAGAGACTCAAGGCAGAAGCGATTTGAATCGATGAACCAGCCAGTTGGTAATACAATTTTAGCCTGCTTCTAAGCGAAGGCTATGAATATACCTGCATTAAATGCAGTTGATCTCAGCACTTGTATTGAAAACTACTTGAATATAAACGTGCCTGCAAAAGCAAAGCTCATAGTAGTTGATGTGTATGCATACAAGGTGTATCCATTCAGTTATTTTATTAAGAACCAACAGTATTAGAACGAGTTTGCTAATGATTACATGGTACTTAGAGAGGCCTAAAGAAAAGACTGCAAGAATTTGCTTAAGCTAAATGGTGTTATTTTAAGTTATGGTTTCATCGCATTAAGGCTAAAGAAATTTGAGATGACTCTGAGAGACTACCTCTATCACAATAGATACCCTGATGATTTAAACGATATACTCTCAGATATGATTCAGGGTGTTAAGGAGTTGCATGAACTTGGATATGTTCATAGAGATTTGAAGCCTGAAAACGTTATGCTAAATCTCTGCCTTTAGAAGTAGTGGTTATCGATTTCAATAGAGCTTTAAGATTGGAGATTGTCACTTTAGCACAGGTACTTGGTACTGTAGGTTACTTCCCAATAAGAGAGAAGTGGACTGATGGTTCTGTTTAATGGGATGTTTGGGCAGTAGCAGCAATAATTTTAGAAAGTGACATGGAATGTATGTCTTACTTTGGTACAAAGCATGAAAAATAATTAATAAGTTTGGCTCAGAAACATATAAAGTAAGAAGATGTCTGTTAAGAAATTAAAAGCATATTAGAGATGATAATCGTGAGAGCTCCTTCATATCCTAGATAATCCTTAGATGACATACTTGAGCCACTATAGAGAGCAAGATTCATGAGATACAACAAAGACAAGCAGATTATATTTGTTTGAATTAAGTACTCTAATACTCATTAAATATTCATTAAATTCGCATAAAACCTGTGTTTTCTCTACTAACCCCAATAAGACCCCAACTATACCCTACAAATCAAAGCACTTATAAACCTCACTAAGGGGTTTGGTTTTGATTCCTGCATTAAATGCTGTTGATCTTAGCAGTTGTATAGAAAACTACTTGAATATAAACGTGCCTAGCAAGGCAAAATTTATGGTAGTCGATGAGTTTGCATACAAGGTATATCCTTTCAGCTATCTAACAGTATCAGAATGAGTTTGCCAACGAATATATCGTTCTTAGAGAATCTTAAAAAAGAGATTGCAAGATCTTGCTTAAGTAAGACGGTGTTATTTTAGGCTTTGAGTCCATCGCATTAAGGCAAAAGAAATATGAAATGACTCAAAGAGACTATCTCTATCAAAACTGATATACGGATGACTTGAATGATATACTTTCAGATATTATTAAGGGTTAGGAGTTGCATGAACTTGGATATGTTCATTGAGATTTGAAGCCTGAAAATTTGATGCTTAACCTCTGTCCTTTTAGAAGTTGTAGTTATTGATTTCAATAGAGCCTTAAGATAAGAGATTGTAACATTAGCAAAGGTTCTTGGGACACCAGGCTACTTCCCAATCAAAGAGAAGTGGAATAATGGTTCAGTATAGTGGGATATATGGGCAGTTGCTGCTATAATTTTAGAGAATGACATGGAATGCATTTCTTGCTATGGTACCAAATATAAGAAATTATCAATAAGTTTAGCGAGTAAGCATATTGCAAAGAAATCAAACAGATTGTAGACAGGATAATTGTAAGAGAACCATCATATCCAAGATTATTCTTAGAAGATTTACTTGAACCACTATAGACAGCAAGATTCAAGAGATACAATAAAGACAAGTAGATAAAATTTGTCTGAGTTAAATCGATTAATAATCATTCAATATACTTAAAATTCACATAAAACCTACATTTTGTCTACTAACCCCAATAAGGCCCCAACTATACTTTACAAATCAAAGCATTTATAAACCTCACTTTGGGGTTTTGGAGTTTTGATTAATGCACTGCTTGTATGAGTCATCTAACTATCCTGCTAAAGTTAAGAAGTGATGCATAAACATTATTTGAGTCAATTCTTGATTCAAGTAAAAGAGACTCAAAATCTTGTACCTGCCAAAAGAAATATTAAAATACTTTTGAAACATAAAAAGAACAGTAGGAGAAGCTAAAATGAGAGAAGAGTTTGAAATCAATGAACCAACCCGCAAATGGTATGTATATGGCATAATTATAAAAGAGAGCAATGTATCTATTTGTTTTAATTGCAGTCAACATTAGCACCTGTATAGATAACTATTTGAATGTTGTTGTACCTAACAAGTAATAACATATAGTGGTTGATGAGTATGATTATAAAGTTTATCCATATATATATTTGCAAATGAATACATGATACTGAGATAGGCTTAGAGAAATAGTATAAAATTTACTTAGATTCAATGGAGTATACTTGGTCATGGTTTTATTCAATTAAGACTCAAGAAGTATGAAATGACTTTGAGAGAGTATCTCTACCCCAGTGGATTCCCAAATTAATTAAATGAGATATTGTCAAAAATGATTAATGCTGTTCTAGAGTTCATTTTCAATCAATTTGGGTATGTGGATAGAGATTTTAATCTTGAAAATGTTATGTTAAATCTCTTTTCATTAGGAATTATGATTTATAATAGGAAATCAATTAATTAAATAAAAAGGTTATATTATTAAAAAGCATTCGTATAGATCAGACGCAGTTGGAGGTACAGCACTCACTTAAAAAATGTAAGTAACAAAAAGAATATCTTTAAATTATTTTTTTAGTGGTTAAGACCACAGGTTCTTCGCAGGGACACACAAGGAGGGGAACAAAAAACTATAAAAATTCTTGAAGATAAAAACGATGACTATGATGATGAAGATAATATGTTTTCTTAGAAATCTCCATTTTTCACTTTTATAATAAGTATTCTGATAAACTTTAATTAAATTATTAATTCACTAAATTTTACAAATTATAAAATATGAATAGTAGACATATATTTTACATTTAAATAGTTAATAAATAGTGACCTTAGCAAAGGTTCTAAGTACACCAGGATACATCCCAGTAAGTGAGAAATAAACTAATTACTCTTTGTAGTGGGATGTTATGCTGTAGCTGCTATCATCTTAAAATGTGAAATGGTAACTATGTCATAATTTGTAACTAAAAAAGAAAAATAATCTATAAATTAGGCAATTAATAGCACCAGACAAGAGGAAATCTGGAAAAGGATAAAGAATAGACTAGAGACTTAAGAGATCCAGCAAATCAAAGATAATCATTCATAATTTATAATACGAAAACCTTAATTTATTAATAATTTAATTAACTTTAATACTAATAATACTTATATGTCTATTCAAGAATGGAAATCTCTCTAAAAACATCTTGTCTTCTTCTCCATCGTCATCATCATCTTCTTCATCGTAAATATCAAGTCCTTAGTCCTTTCTCCCTGTCGTCTTACGCAGCACCTTTATTGTGACAACTGTGGTCTTACCAGGTAGGATCACTAAAATATAAAAATTAAAGATATACTTATTGTAACTTACATTTTAAGTGAGTGCTCTATATCCACCAGCGTCAAATCTATAAGAATACTTTTTAATATATTAAGTTTTTGATTAAATTAATTAATTTCTCATTATAAATAATAATTAGATGATACACTCAAGGAACTACTAAGAGTTAAGTTTTAAAGGTATGACTTAGACAAGCTGATAAATTCGTTTAAAATAAAGCAACTTGAATTCATAAAACACTTAATATTTTATTTGGTAACTCCATTTTCTCTATAAACTCCAATAAGACCTCAGGTATACCCTATAATAAGAGCATTTATAAACCTCATTAAAGGGTTTTAGAGTTTTTAATGGAAATGATTATGGGCTATATTCAAACTTAATAGAATTAAGTGCTAGCATATTGAAGGATGTAGTTCACAGCAACTTTAGAAATCCCTTTTAAATAGGAAATTCTTTGTCGTTTTAATCATTATCCATTCTCCATTATCAATGAGATCATGACCTTTGCGGACGTTTCTATGTCTTTCTTACTTTCAATATCTCTGCCTTTTTTAATTCTCGCAACTCAGTGGAATGATAATATGCCATTAAATTATACTTGAATAATATATTCCTTTATTTTTCTATAATGACAACATCTACTGTTTATCTTTTTATTTCTTTAATTATTGCTTGCTCTCATTTTCTATTATCCTGTATTTTTTATAGTATAACTATACATTCTAAGCTAGTGTTCCAAAAATTTTTTTTATTTTTAAAATCATCAAATTTATTTTGATTAAATTGCTTTGTTTCAAATCATTTTTATGGTTTTTACTTTCCTATCATGAGGATATTAATTTTACTGATCATCATTCCAAATGAACTGCATGATTTCTTTATAATTAATTGATTATTATTTGATTATTTAAAACTGCATTTACATCATCAGCTTATCTTCCTCTATCTTTACCAAGTCATATCATAACTCTGAATACTCTCACTAAATTCAGTGATTCAAAGAATCACACTTAAAAAATTCCTTCGGTCTCTAAGTGATTCTTTTATTGTGAGTTGTGTTCAATAATGATAATTCATAATTTTCTTTTCTCAATCATGATTTCAGCAGGTTTTTGTTTGTATTTTTGTATTTTTATGATAAATTTGTATATTTTTTACATTTACTTCTCGAAACCACTTTATATTATCAAAAGAAGGTAATACACGCTAAGAATAATTTGACCTTATTTATGCTGAATACTAAACATACTCAACATCAGTTCATAATTTCAAATAAAAGGTCCATGATAAGAGTAAATTATTTATTAATTTAGATTATGATGAAAATATATATATATATATATATATATATAAATTAAAGGTAAAATAAATTATATTTAGTGTTATTTCAAATCACGTATTTCAACACAAGAAATTTAATGCAATACAAAATTATATAATCATTTCACTTCTAAATGTCTCTATGCCTCTCATTCATTCATATGATTTGCTGATATTCTCTTTTCTTATTGTTATATTCGACCTCTGCTATTGCTCCTACCACAATAAATGATTCTAGTAATTTTAAAATGTTTTTTTATCTTTTTATTTAACGAATGTCATCATAATTATTATATATTTTTTTAGGTTTCCTTACCCCCCTGCTTCTATTTTTAAACTTCCCACGTTTATTCAATCTTTTCTGAATGATAACTAATTAAGTTTTCTAGAAACCAGTCCATTATGCTAAACTCTCTTGCATAGTGAATGATGTATGCTTACTTCAACAGTGATTAACTCTAATTGATTATCATTGTTCCTCTCGTGGCGTAGTTTGGCTTACCATTAATTTGCGTTTTATTTTAAATAAAAGAGTTATTGACATATAAAACTATAGGATAAGAAACTTTAATTATAATAAAATTTAAGCTTGTTATATACTCTAGTTTTAAAGTGATGAATAAAAGATAAAAGAATAAATACAAATATTGTGGTTTTAACATATTGTTGATATATAAATTTTATAATAAATTGAATAATAAATTTAAATGAATCATTTCTCTTATATTCATTTGAAACTATTGTATAAAATAAATATAAATTTCTGGGAAGTTCATTTTAGAACAATTTATTTGTGTTTCAAGTATCAAAAGAACTATTGCCCATTGGCTTAAATTGTATGTTTAAACCAGAAATTTTCAAGTTTTTCCCGTTAAAATTTATAAACCAAGGAATTAACTTTAATTCATACGTATACTCCTTTGAATGTTCAAAGTCTGCTCATTTGTTCTTTGTCGAGCAAGCCATTTTAAATAGGTGTTTTAAACCTACACTTAATTAGTATTTCAAATTTACTCGTTTTTGTACTATATCAATTATTATTTCTTACTGTATTTTTGACAGTTTAGGTGATTTTTTGAAAACATTTCATATTCTTTAGTTTAATTACTAATTGTAGCTTTTCTCATGCTTTAATAATCAAAATTTGTTTTTATAAGCATATTATAAAAAAATATATATATTACTTATTAATCCAACAAATGTTGATATTCATAAATAAAAGCAAATTGACAAATGGATATAATATAATACTTAAATTATAATAAATATGGGAAAAATGTCTAACATTTTGCAATTCTAATATATATAATACATTATCATTAATTATTAAATAATATTTATCATAAAAGTTAAGTATAGTTAATAGAACAATTAATGTTTATAAATTTGATATTCTATAAATAATGATATTTATCTTGAGAAATTTATGTTCTCTTTTTTTTACTGATCATATAATCCCTGAATTATATAAAACTAAAATGTTAATGAATTAAAAACAATTAAAATAATTGGTCTAATTATAGCAATCACAAATTGTTTATAATTATTTATACATTTTTTTATTTATTTTAAAATCGTCAATTCAAATATTTAAGTATATTATGTTAAAAAAAAACAATTATTTATATTTATATAAGTAAGTTTAAATCTAAAATATTTTTAGTAATACAAAAGAAATAAAACTTCTTGCTTTAAAAATTCACTTTTATCTCCATTAAATTTATAAATTTCTAATTAATCATTATAAACTATTTCTTTGTTTAACATTGTTTTATTAACAATGGTGTAATTAAAACATTAACATCTACAATTCACTCAAAAATTATATTTTGATGAATCAAACCTCCTCATAGAATAGTTCACTTAAGCATCAAAGACTGAGATGACAAGTTAACTCCTAGTAAATCATCTTTCAAACATGGAAATGTTCGATGATCTAAAAGGTAGTGGTCTCTATTTGCAGGAACTTTAGATTGATATAATCCTAATATTAGAGTAATGGTTGGCAACTATCAAGATAACGATATTGGGTTTGAAATTACTCGTTATAAAGTTGAAGATGTAATTATGTGGTTTTTCTCAATTTATTAGGCATTGTTATCATAATATACAAAAACAGCTTTTAAGATATGCACTACTTCTGAATAGAATTCTCTGTTTTAAAAATTTCAGCGAAGGTACTCTGGTCGCATAAAGAAATTCCAGAGCTTTTAAAATATAAAGAGACGATATGATTTCTCATGTTGACAATAGCATCTAAATTTATTTACTTTTCAGCAAGATTATCTCTCCGTTATCTTTAAATACAGTTGTGGTTAAATTTTTTTTTCTCAAAAATGAACACCTCCTGTCTGCTTACATCAAAAGAAAGTTAGAACTCAAATCTTTGGCTTCGGCACTGTTAATCTCTCATTAAATGGAGTCTGATTTCGAAGGTCGCCCTAGCACATTATTCAGTTATTATTTAGGGTGGCTTGACACTTATCATTATAAACTTTACAACACCATTGTCCAATTAAAGCGATGAGTTGTGTAAATTTCCTTCATAACTTATAGTGCATTGTAATCATGATGTTTTTTTTTAGAAAATAAAGTGAATTAGTAATTTGAATTATAATTAATTGAATTTGATAAATTAAAATGAATTATTTAAATCTAAAAAACTTGCCTGTCAAGTAGTTATATTTCCTCTCTTTGGTTATTTGCATGATTGAGTAATACAATGGCTACTTATCTTCACTCCTTGGCTGAACCTTGGTCTGTTACCACTACTGTTCTTACCAGCAGCAACCCCTGTAAAATTAAAATTTTAAATATGTTTTTTGTAACTTACATTTTAAATGAATGACACTGCACGATCTGATCAGACATTTTCTCTTTTATTAATATATTTGATTAATTTATAAATTTAATTCACTTTATTTCAAAAATTTTATGAATATAAAAAATTAGTTGGAGTAGACATAAATAAAATCTCTCTTTTTAGATAATTATAGATCAGTTTGATGCGTGAGTCGTCTTTTACTATGCACAATAATAAAAATTTAAGACATAATATCTCCTAAATATGGAATTAAATGAGATAAAATCTAAAATAAGAATAATTACCTATGGAAAATAATTAATTTGTTCAAATATATTAGTGCATACAAAAGTTAGTTTATTATTGAAGCTGCTTAAATTACGGTCAAAAGCTTTTACTTTATAGCATGATAATGCAGTAACTTATTTTACTTAGTCAAATTATTTTAATAATCCTTATATTGTTAGTACATTCTCATTTATTCTCCAAAAAATTACACTAAAACTATTCCAATTAATACTCTAACAATTATATAAAATATTTTAATCTATATAATTTATTGATCTTTATGATATTGGATGAATAGTATCTAATTTCTGTAGTTCCTTCCATTCTTTTGGAAACTTATTCTTGGTTGGCATTTATGTATCTTAACTTATGATTCTCACTTCTCTGTGTTATTTTGATATTATTAATATTAAAAATATTTTTACTATTATAAATTTAAAAATATTTTTACTACTACAAATTATTAAATTTTTTATGCTTAATTATTTTTCCAATATTTTCTTCCTAAGTAAAACACTCTAATTTAATTACATTTTTATTCAATATTCACAATTTACTATTCATCTCATCTCCATCCTCTTCTTTGCATTTACATTTGTTTTTTTAACTATTTCACCTTTTATTTACTTCCTGATTTTTTATCTTTTATATTCTGGACAGTTTCTATTGACTTTCTTGTTGTAGTAAGTGATATCCTTAGAATCTAAGGTTTCGTCCAACCAAATTATATTGCAAGTACCCCTATCTGGGTATTGGCAATTAAATCAATTAATCTGTGGTCACTTCTTGTTTTGTAGTATCCCACTCATTGATGATTAGGTTACATTTTCTCATGTGTGCAATGTTCACAGCCTGTAAGTGAATGTAAAGTAATAATGCCTCACATTGTGGTTTACCAAGGTCTTCTTAAAATTATGGCTACCATAGAGTCCATCACATTTAACGTTAAGAAAATATTAATTTCATGAATCATTGGCTTTATTCAAAACCCCAAACCCTTTCAGTAGTTTGATTGAGTTTTTGATTGATAAAAGTAAACTATTAGTGCATACATTATTAGGGTTTTAATAGGGTTTATGTAGGGGTTTAATGTTTAAATATTAGTAATTTAAGTGAGTATAACAAGCAAGTTTTTAAGATATCTCACACAAACATAAGCTTAGTGTCATGTGGCAGTTCTCTGAATTTTATCTTTCTAAGATGATGTTTAATTGTTTCTATTGTTTGTTAATTCTCTTAGCTTGGCTTGATAATAGTTGAGTATGCAAGTTCTCTGAGACCTCCATTTATTTTATTTTTATCTAGAAATTGTTTGATTCTTTGCTTAGAATCTCTCTCACCCCTGCAGCTAAAGTAATCGTTTCTTGGCATGTCGCTCTCTATTATTATTACTGCTAGAGCCCAGATATCCCATTAAGTGTCTCCATCTCTCCAATCCTCTCTCTCTGGGAAATATCCAGGAGTGCCGTATACATTTCCTTATGCAGAAGCTTGCACTCTTTGAGCTCTGTTGAAGTCAATAATATAAACTCTAAGAGGCTGAAAGTTCATCATGATGTTCTCTGGCTTTAAGTCTCTATGAACATAACCTAGCGTGAAGCTCTTCAATCCCCTCAACTATCTGCTATACTATCTAGCCAATTTATCTCTGACATCTATTGTCAGATAAGAATTCTCTGTAAGTCATTTCAAGTAATGGAAGCCTGAAGGCTATATGATCTTTACTAAGTAAAATAGCATCAAGCTAGATGATATGCCTGCACTCATTTAACTTTGCCTTTTAAAGAGCATAATACTCATTTGGAAATTCCATTTGGAACTTGTCATCCGCAAGGAAGTAATTGAATGGATATATCTTGTAAGCATATTAGTCATCAGTAATGACTCTCTTCTCTATTATATCTTCAAGAGTGAGATAGCTTTCTAGGCAAGAATCTAAGTCAATAATTTTTAATATAGGAATCTTCATTGCCTCTATTTTAACCATGATTTTATCGATCTCAGAGACTGGAAAGTTCTTG
>ARYC01010367.1:0-27938 GCA_000711775.1 Oxytricha trifallax | reverse complement strand
CAAGAGACTTTATTCAAATATTTAGCCTCCAGAGTCAATGAACATAGATGCAGGAGCTGGCAGCAAGAGAATAAACTTAGGAGGAGGGAAGCAAGAAATAGAAGAAAAGAAAGAGAAGCCAGCTCCCTCTCAAGAATTCTAAATGTGACTTATATATTCATTAACTTAACTCTAAAACTTATTTATATACATTCACTCTACCTTCTTTCGCACACTTTTAAGCCAATAAATTATCTACTCTCTTCGCTGAGCTTTTAATAAAGTCAACTGTATCGATAGGTAGGTCATGCATCAAGTGGTAGAGCAGCACTTTCTTGTAATGGCCTTTTAATATACCCCAGTAGAACTCAATTCCATTAAACTATGGACTGTAAGGTACGTTGAACACTGGTGTTATTCTAAGTTGTTCATAACTCTTCCTTGTTTCTTTAGTCTTATGAACAGAAAGATTATCAACAAACAGTATTATCTCTTATTCAGGGTACTTCTCTCCCAGCTGTTCTAAGAACTTTATATACTGCTCTGTCTTAATAGAGCGAGGATGAATAACATAAGTTTCTAAACCAGTATCTTCACTAATTACTCCAAGAATTGCCATCGTTTATACCTTGACTTTCTAGTCATATACTTCTATATTACTATGCCTCTTATACCAAGACTTCTAGATGAAAGTGTTGAAGGTAAACACAGCCTCTTCAGCATGTATAAACTTGATATTATTCTATTAGGCTCTCTGCATTTAATTATAAAAATAATTTAAGTTGTTGTTGTAAAATGACAGAGTGAAATCAATCACTCTCTTGATACGATTCACACCTTTGTAAGAGATACAATTTCGTTTATAAATGTTAGCAACAGACTATGCAGAGATCTTCAACTCAGAGAACTGGCGGTGAAACATAATAGCTCGTTGGTCAAGAGAGAAGTGAGCCAATACTTCAAAGTTTTTTCATTAATAAGATAGTCAATATGCTTCTATTGAAACTTTGACTTCCTCTAAGGCATTGAATTCAGCTATTAATGCTATACAGCTATAAGGCAGTGGGAGCGAACAGTTGAAGGACTTCTCTTTAAGAGCAGTGCAATTGACTTGTAATTAAGTACAGGTTTGACTTATTCACTGTATATATCACATCCATATCGCAGTTTAAACACTAAATCTATATACTCTTCATCATAAACAGACCCCAAAAGCTTGCTATTTTTGTCTCGCATTTAATTAATAACCCCAACCCCTAACAAATTCCCTACAAATCAAAGCACTTATAAACCTCATTAAGGGGTTTTGGGGTTTTGATTAACTTTCAATATAAATCTTCTCTCTCATGTTTCTTGAGCCATTTCTTTTTCTTTTTGTGTTCTTTCCTTTGTCTCTTTCTTTTGAAATTTTGAAGAGCTCTCGCGTTTGCGTTAGATTTACCAATCTATTTTTTGTTGTCTTATACTTATAGATTAGTGAAAAGCGGTCTTTCCTATCTACTTTTTAGTTTCAACTCATGTTGAAAGAGTGGATTGAGTTGGTTTAGTAGCTAGATTTCTGTTTTAGTAAATTGTGGATCTTGGTTGATTTTATTGAGGTTATTCAATTTTTAAAGGAGTTAGAATCTGATTTAATTGTGTTAGAATTTTTAGAAACTATTTAATAGAAGTTTAGATTATACTAAATTAGTTCTTATTTGTATGTCTAACTCTTTTTTACCTACTTTAACGATCTAGTTTTTTAACTACTTTAATGGTTCTGTTGAAGTGTTTATCAAAATATGACCATATTATGATTTGTTTAAGTCGTGACGTGTCTTCTAAGTCCCTATTTAGTACTCCCTGGTTTAGGATATCTAAATATCCAGGATGGTAAAACTGAGTTGTCTCATCTTCAACTAAGTCTGTGAAGTCTATATCTAAAGGGGGGAAACCTTTTGGTTATTAGAGCCTGCTTTATTCATATTGTCGTGTTGAGTTGAAGAATGTTGATTTAATTGGTTGTTTAGTGATCTAGAGTTCTTGTCTTTAGAGAATCTTTTTATTCTAATTATTGTAATTTTTTCCTACCTATTTAGTATTGGGGGTTCGGTTTAGGGCGTCTAGGTTTTTTGTAATTCTGAAGTAATTCTTGTAATGTAGTAAAGTCCCCAGGTACTAGTATTGAGTCGAGGCATCATTTTTTGTTATTTGCTCTAGGTATTTTTTAAGTGTAGCTGTGGGTTGCTTAATATTAATGTTAGTGTTAATGTTCGGAGTCGACTAGGTCTATAAACTTATGAGCAAAGGTGTCTTTTTCAAATGTACTCGGTGGGAACCTCAACTATTTAGTAACAGAGATTATTGTTTACTTTTTGGAGTTAAGAGTCTTTATATTAGCCTGGTATTGTAGATCTTGAGAATTTTAGTTCCTACTATGAATTCCAGTGGAAATCTTCTAGACATTCATCGTCTATTGGGAGAACTGTGGGTCTTCCCATATCATTGACAAGTCACCGTAATTCAGTATTTTACAGTTTAGTGTTAAGAGAATTTTACAAAAGAAGGAAAATCATCATCAGACATAACACTGTTTGTTTCTCAATGGCCTATGTCTTGTCCATTGGTAACTTTGAATTATTAAAGTTCATCGTTTTAGGAAGAGCTGTGGGTTCTTTACCACATGAGTAAATCATGGCTGTGCAGCAAATATGGGATGTTTTACATTTTCGTATGCATGCCTAGGAATCATCAACCTTTTAATTAACTTTTAAGTTAATATTAGTATTTATAATTTTGTTTGTATCCTACTATTACAGTTTATATATTATTTTCTGTATCTAGAATGGGTCTTTCTGATTAATGTTATCTTAATTGTCTTTGTTACAAGTATTGGGTTTCTTTTATATTTTGTTGCATTAACTTTGTTTGAAAATAAGAATTTCATTCTTAAATTCTTCTTGCAATATTGTAGTTTTTTTCATGTTGACTACCTTTGTCTCCTTTTCAATATCTTCTATGTGTTGTATAATATAAAAAGCTTTTTGATTGAATCATCTTTCATTTTCGTATTAATTTTCAGCTTTATGTATCTATCAAAATATTTCTTAAGTTAAATTTTGCAGATGCCTTTGATTTCTCTATTTTTAATTTTACTTTTTTATAGATATTTATTAGAAGTACTATATTTTATAAAATTTTATGAATTGATTATTTTACTCTAAAAATGAAAAATGTCTTCCTTTAATTATGTATTTAATTTTAATTTTAAATCAGAAATATTTATACTAGTAAGATTTATTGAATTTTCAGCTTAAATTTTTTGATTAGATTTGATAAAATACGATCATAATATATAATGTATTTTTTAAAATGAAAAGCAAAAAATTAGAAAGCATCATACATCAAATATATTCATTTGATTAAACGAGAGTATTTTGCTCATTATTAGATAAATAAAATTTACAAAATGTTAATTTAATGATTTCATAAATTATAAATGGTATTAAATTTATATAAAAGAATGTGAAAAAATAGGAGAATGTAAAATAACAAATAAACGTCAATTATATATTAAAATATTAGTTGGCACATTTAATTTTAACATCATACATTCAAATACTCATTTTAGTATTTAATTATGCAGTAAATATAGAATTATATTTGCGATTGCAAAAACCTTTAATGAGTGATTTATCAATCTCCTGGTACATGCTCTCATCATTCTACGCTTATCTTGCTTTTAATAAGGTCAACTATGATACTCTCGTGTAGTCAAACCCTCATTATACAGAAAAAGATTTTCTGACACTAACCAGCTTTATAGAACAAAGCATGCATTTAAGAAGTTATCTATAAGCAAAGTACATTTATAATCTATCTATTTCATCTATTTAAATTTTTAAAAAGTAATATATCACTAGATTAGCCTATTAGAATTGCCTTCTAGGAATCTGAAGACTCGGGGCACTTCAAAGTGCAGATATATGATTTAAGGTTCTCTCTGGAGTATTAAAATGTTTATTTTTTGCAGATGTTTTGGTAAACTTCTTCATTGTAGCCATTATTATCAAGAAATAACTTGGCATCATATTTTGTCATATCAGTAATGCAATGAGTAAGTGTGATAAATAGTGTAGTAAGAATCTAGTATGAGCACCTTGAAATTAAACCAAAGGGTTTTTATACGAGGAATGTTCTGAAACAGAAGGATATACAAGAAGCTGATCTAATAAATCAGATTAATTCTCTCATCCATCTTAAGGCATTTAAATAGGCATTTTTGCACATTTCCTAATATAATCGACAAACTATTTCATTATAATCTAAAAGAATTTAATTCCATTATTTCAATCGTAAAATGATTCTCTTTAATCCAAACAAGAATCCCTTTAAGTTGCAGAGGAAGGGTCATTGAAGATTTCCTATGATTACATTTAAATTTTAATTTGAGATAAATAGCTTTTATTAAGCTTGAAAAGAATTCCAGAATCAGCCCATTACTAACTAAAGTTTCAAAAGCGAATATACTAAAATAGTTCTTATTCGTTCTGACTTGTTCAATTTCTCACTTTGACTTTTCGTCTATTATATTTTAATTGCTAATTCTGATTGATTTATGATGAGTTGTGTTTAATCAGAAATGAATGCATAACTAATCATTACTATTACACTTTCATTCATTTAAATTGCAGACACCAGCATCAAGTCTAAAGAATAAGCCACAAATCTAATCTATGATTCTAAATGCAGCAAAAACTAATATGAGATAAAGTGGAACAACTATTGACCATCTTAAAGACTTTCAAGTATTTCTTGTTTGCTTGAGCTGACCACAATTTAAATGGAATTTAAGTTGGCAAATTTTGTTTAAGACAGCCTTGTTATGGGAATTTTTATAATTGCATTACTGCTTAACATGTTTATACTTCCTTCTATGTCTTCCTATCTCCTGATACTTGTTAAGTTTGTTTCATCTATCAATTTGATTGTGCATATAGCCTGTAAAATTAATTTGTAAAAAGCTCCATGTTATAACTAGATATCAGAGAAGATATATACATAACTGGTTCCATGAATTACAGTGTTTAATTTATTATTAATTAGATTATAATAAATTAATTTTTATTAAAATTTGTTGCTAATAGTTTTAATTAAAATAAAGAGTTCATAATTATGATTTTGAATGGTGATTCAGAGTTTATTATCTTATAGATGTTTTTTTTATAAATCATTTAAAAATATTTATTAATTTTTTATTTAAGATTTAATAACCTCCATAATCCATAAATTTTAACCTTTATTACAAAAAACCTTTATTACAATTCTTAATATGTGAATAATCCAAGAATTACGGTCAAGATGATGATTATCGAATATCTTAAAATTTTTTTCATACAAGAATGGAGTTTTAACTAAATTCATAATAATGAAAGGAATCAAAACCCCAAAACCCCTTAATGAGGTTTATAAGTGTATTGATTTGTAGGGAATTTGTTAGGGGTTGGGGTTATTAATACGTTTTAATGTGAAATTTATAGTAAATGTATTTAATTTAATCACTCAAAATGCACCTTAGGATCATGTGGTAGAGGTCTGAAGTTTATCTTACTTAACCACAACTCTATCTGCTCTATTGATATGTTCTGATCTTGAGTTTGGTTTTATTATTATTGACTCTGCCATTTATTTCATTGATTGAGATACTCTTGTTCTGTCAATAAATTGCTTTGTTCTTTGTTTAGCATCCTTCTCACACCTTGTAGAGTAGTAATCGTTTCGAGGCATATCGCACTCTATTATTATTGCTGCTAAAGCCCACACATCCCATTAAAAGTCACCATCTCTCCAGTCTTCTCTTTCTGGATAGTACCCTTGAGTTCCCATTACAGTTCCAAGCCTTGATACTTCCACTCTATAGGCTCTATTGAAATCGATTATTGCTACTCTTATTGGTGAGAAGTTTATCATTATATTTTCTGGCTTCAAATCTCTGTGAACAAACCCTAACTTGTGAAGCTCTTTTATACCTTGTATGGTCTGAGTTGCTATTTATCCAAGCTACTTATGATTTCTTTGATCTGTAATAAAATCTCTTAGGGTCATTTCATAGAGTGGGAGTCTGAAAGCAACATGATCCTTGGCAAGGAGAACAGCATCAAACTTTATTAAGTAGCTACACTCTTTGAACTTTGCTTGAGTGAGTACTTGATACTCATTTGTAAACTCCATCTAGTATTTATCATCACTTAAGAGATAGTTTAAGGGATACACCTTGTATGCATACTGATGATCATTGATAACTTTCTTATCAAAGGAGTCCTCTAATATAAGGTAGCTTTTAAAGTGAAGTGTCTAGGTCAATTTAGGCAAGAACAGGAATCTTTTTATATTGAATTTTAATCATGATCTTTGTGATTTCGGATGCTAGTACGTTGCGTGATTTCCTCACATATTCTGATTCACTAGCTTGTTCAAGCTCTACAAGTTTCGTAGATTCTCTTGTTTTTCTTTTGTTCAGTAGCTTCAATTCATCTTCATGCTTTTCAATCTCTAAATCTTTCTTGTGAGCTTTTAAAAGATGCTTCCTTAAATCTCTTGTATGAGCATACTGCTTATGGCACTCGAAGCACTCCTACTTTCCGTCGATTTTATCGTGCTTTAAGTATATAGTTGGCTTGGCTTCTATATGCTCTTTCATATGCCTATACCAACTAGATTTATGAGCGAAGTCTCTCTCACACTACTCACAAAAGTATACTTCTACTTCTTCTGTTTGTATAGGCATTTCATTAATACCTTTCTCCTCCTCTCTGTCTCCCACACACTTGTTTGCATTTATTTTCTATTATTAATTTCTATTTTAATAACAGAGACCTCAAGTGATAGCTCAGGTAGTTCCTTATGAGAATTCATCTCACAGTTATCACATTTTTTATTGCTGCCAAAGGTAAGTCTCATTTAGTTTTATGGAAGTGCTGTTGTTTTTCTTAAAATGATAGCGCTCATATTTAAATTTGAATTTAAAATTATAAAACTGCCTCTATAACTGAGAGCTTATATGAGAGCTTTGCAAGCCTACAAGTTTCAAGGGAAGTTTTTAGGGTATTATAGAAGAAATATGAGTGCTAAGAGACGATCCAGCTCTAAATCTGGGTGATAAAGTAACCATTTTTACAATCAATAATAAGTTGATTATAGTACGTACCGATTTAGGAGGTGCACCTAATTAAGTACGTACTGCTTTAGGAGGTATTTTGTGATTTTTTGATTAAAATTAGGGTGCTCCTAATTAATTGCTAGCTTTAATTAATGCTCCTAGTTAAGTACTAGCATTTTAGGAGCTGCTCCTAATTAAGTACGTACCAATTTAAATTTAAAAATATGGAACTTATAACAGTAGAAATTGATATCAATCTCTCAAGTTTGAAACCAGTTCTCAAAACCTTCTCCATATCCTTCTTAGAGGTTGACCTCCTATAGGATGCCATATTTAATAATAAGTTTTACAAAGGTATATAATTGAAATCAATAAACTTAAATTTGAATATCATTTCTTAGATCTGTAAACAAGATGGAGTCAATGAATGATGCAATGAAAAGAGTGCAAGCACAAGAATTGATTCAAAGATTTAGAAGCAAGGAGGATTTGCATCGCTACCTGGTGCAGCAAGGTAATGAACTAATACTAACTAATCTTGATTATGTAGTTGGTTTGTTTCTACCAACGATGGAAGGTACTAGAATTTCATTTCTAAGAGCAATACTCTGCGAAGAGAAGAAAGCTTTGAAAACTTAAGATGTGAAGTTTGCAGAGATTCCAAACTATCCAGAAATCTCTGTGACTAACTTATATGATGATGCTTATGAATGACCCAGAGGTTTCGCAGTACCTGCCTACTAAGAAGCAGTTGTCAAATAAACTACCTGAAAGAAACTATTTCTTTGGCATTCTTGCAACTATCAAAGGTGATTACTTGAAAGAAATAATTAAAGAATCTCATAAGAAAAGGTACAGCATCTCTTCAGAAGATAAGGACAAACAAGGGATCAAGATAAGTGAGAGCTGGCTATCAGAGCTGCAGAAGCACCCTTATATTTCTAGTAAGATTTGTGGCTTAACTCTTTAGAAAAATCTGGAACTGGCATCTTCTTGATGAAGGAAAGAGCAAGCTTCACAGAGAGCGAAAGTCGCATACAAAGTATAAAGTTACAAGAGACTTTATTCAAATATTTAGCCTCCAGAGTCAATGAACATAGATGCAGGAGCTGGCAGCAAGAGAATAAACTTAGGAGGAGGGAAGCAAGAAATAGAAGAAAAGAAAGAGAAGCCAGCTCCCTCTCAAGAATTCTAAATGTGACTTATATATTCATTAACTTAACTCTAAAACTTATTTATATACATTCACTCTACCTTCTTTCGCACACTTTTAAGCCAATAAATTATCTACTCTCTTCGCTGAGCTTTTAATAAAGTCAACTGTATCAATAGGTATGTCATGCATCAAGTGGTAGAGCAGCATCTTCTTGTAATGACCTTAATATACCCCAGTAGAACTCAATTCCATTAAACTATGGACTGTAAGGTAAGTTGAACACTGGCGTTATTCTGAGTTGTTCATAACTCTTCCTGGTTTCTTTAGTCTTATGAACAGAAAGATTATCAACAAACAGTATAATCTCTTATTCAGGGTACTTCTCTCTCAGTTGCTCTAAGAACTTGATATGCTGCTCTGTCTTAATAGAGCGAGGATGAATAACATAGGTTTCCAAACCAGTATCCTCACTAATTCCTCCAAGAATTGCCATCGTTTATACCTTGACTTTCTAGTCATATACTTCTATATTACTATGCCTCTTACACCAAGACTTCTAGATGAAAGTGTTGAAGGTAAAAACAGCCTCGTCAGCATGTATAAACTTATTATTATTCTATTAGGCTCTCTGCATTTAATTATAAATATAATTTAAGTTGTTGTTGTAAAATGGCAGAGTGAAATCAATCACTCTCTTGATACGATTCACACCTTTGTAAGAAGATACCATTTCGTTTATAAATGTTAGCAACAGACTATGCAGAGATCTTCAACTCAGGGAACTGGCGGTGAAACATAATAGCTCGTTTGTCAAGAGAGAAGTGAGCCCAATACTTCAAAGTTTTTTCATTAATAAGACAGTCAATATGCTTCTATTGAAACTTTGACTTCCTCTAAGGCATTGAATTCAGCTATTATTGCTTTAGTTATACAGCTATAAGGCAGTGGGAGCGAACAGTTGAAGGACTTCTCTTTAAGAGCAGTGCAATTGACTTATAATTAAGTACTGGTTTGACTTATTCACTGTATAAATCACATCCATATTGCAGTTAACACTAAATCTATATACTCTTCATCATAAATAGACCCCAAAAGCTTGCTATTTTTGTCTCGCATTTAAATAATAACCCCAACCCCTAACAAATTCACTACAAATCAAAGCACTTATAAACCTCATTAAGGGGTTTTGGGGTTTTGAATATATTATATTTATGGCTGAATTTGATTAAAGTTAAATATAAAATTATTTTGTTGAAATGTTTGTTAAAATTGAATTTTATATTTATCAATTTCATTTATATAATGAAATTACTCAAGTTAATTTTGATTAAAGACACTACTAATACTACTATCATTACTTCTACACAATTAATTAACAACTTTTTTAAATACATATATTTCCAAATTAAAGTATATTTCTATCACAATCTCCACTCAATCTATGCTTTTGAAAGATCGTAAGATGTCCTTGTTGAAGAAGAGCCATTCTTGTTCCTCTATTCAGTAACCTTCTCCGATCCTGCTTCAGTTCTTCGAGTCCGAGTCTTCTGCCCTGTGTCAGTTGTCTTTCACTTTATTTACATATCGATGATACAACTTGCTGCAGTTAATGAGTGGCGACCACTGCCACAAGGATACTGAGTGAAACTGTTGATGCCAATCTTGGAAGAGAAAACATTTCATTGTATCCCCAAATAACGCAAGAAGAAATAGATATAAGGGTTAAGGCTAGGGACCTCTTCACACGAATTAAGAAAAAAGGTAACTTGCCCAAGTTAAAACAAATGATAATCAAAAGATAGCGGAAAACAATTGATGTTTGGTGTCCATAGATCAGAAGAAAAACAATATGAATACTCAAATCTTAAATTAGTTCATCTAATACCAAACATTAATGAATTATAAAATAAATATATAATTTAAACATACCCAATTAAAGATTAAGATATTGTTTAAAATAATTTAAAAGATATTTTTAAGATTATAATGGCGATATATATTGGTGTAAAAGTGTAGCTAATTTTAATTACTTTTTGTACCAAACTTTAGGGAATTTAAGTTATTTTAATTAAATACTTATCTCCATATTTAATTTTATAATATTATACATAGTTTTTTGTTATAATTTAACATTTATTAAAGGTAATTCATTTAAATTAAATCTGGCAGTCATCATTTTAAAAATAAGTATAATTAAATATAATATCTAAATAAAATGAATATTAATTCATAAAATTGGCACTTAAGATTTGTAAATAAAATAGAACATAATTTATTAAAAAGTTGAACTCTATTTTTATAAATTTTACTTGGTTTATAATTACTTAACTTACTTTAACTATAATTATTAATAAACTATTTCTATTCGAAAAAAATAACAATAAGAATGTTGATTGTTAGAATAAGAACAGATACATATCAATCATTTGTAGATTATTTTCTTGATTTAAAGATTATCAAAATTTGCTTATTAAAATTCATTCTTCTTGTTATGATTGTGTATGATATTATTATTAATGAATAATATTTATATATCTATTTAATTGGTTATTCAACTTATCTGATAATTTAAAGATCCTCCTAGATAATATAAATTAGTGTACAGATCGATAGTGGCTTGATGTCTGATAGTTTTTTGAGCTGGCTCAGAAATATCATAATATTACTTGGGATGTCTTGAAAAAACCTTATTAAAAAATTAAAGAGAAATTTCTTAAGACTAATGGTATTTCTTAATGAACATGCTACTAGGTTTGAGAGGAAAGGCTAGAGAAATCAGATAAAAAACACTTACTGACTTCTGAATAATCAGAGGAATAATAATTAACTGAAGATTTTCACTTTGAATGATTGTAGTAATAACACTACTATCAAGAACTAGAGTGCATGCAAGGAATGAGAAGCACCTTTTGGAACTGCTAATATTTCCATTTATTAAGCACTCGATTGTACAGAAAATTAGAGATCACCCCAGTTATGGCTACTCTATTGAATGGTACTAAAACTGCTCAAGTTTAATAAGCACAGCAAGAGTTAGGTTTGATTCTATAAGTATGGTTTGGCGAAATTACTGATATATGATTAAATGAGACAGTGGGAGATTGAGAAAGTATAAATGCTGCATATACTAATTTTATCATACTGGCCCCAGATCCAAATAAAACAACTTAAAGAGATAGATGAAATTAATTACAAGAACAGACGTTTAATTGCAAGTGAGAATAGAGGAGAGTGGAGTACTGGAGAGAGTTGCTTGGACGAAATATTCAAGTAAATCCTGCTCTCTATCATTGAAAACATTTTAACTTCGCTTATGAAATGCTTGAGGATAATTTTATCACCAACTCTTATTTCGCATGCGCGTGCTTCTAAGAAAGGGATACTTGGTTCTAATGGCGCTAACTCAACATGATAATTGAGCAGATGGATAACATGATGAAGGATAGTGATAATATAAAAATGCGCTAGGATTCAAAAGATTCATTAATCGCAATTTACCATATTATTATGATACTTTAAGAAATAAGGTCTTTTAATCTACAATTAAAATAATATAGTAATTAATTAATATTAAATTTATCTTAATTTTGACATTATTCAATTAATGTTATGTGCAAAAATAAGTTTAAGGAGTCATCGCTTTCATATCCATATTATTATTAAAGCATGAATTTAAAAATAATGAAAATTATTAACTATGAGATTATTCAAAACTTTTGATTGAGTGATTTCATTTTTTTAATGTATTAATTTTCTTGCTTCTTATCAAGTGAGAAATAATTATTTTTACTAAAATATTTAAGCCTTTATATAAAATTAAAATAATATATTTAGGCATCATTAAGTTTGTAAATATTTCACTTAATTTATCTGGATTAAAGACTGTTACTTACAATTAATAAGTTAAAATTACTAATTATATATTTTTAAATTAATATTGATATTAATAATAACTAACAAGTATTTAGAGTAATTTTCATAAAATATGTTCGTTAATATTATTTGGATTTTGAAATAGAGATTTCAGGAATGAAATTGAGTAAAATTGAATAATAAAGCTATTAAAATATTTTATGTATTATATATATTTTATATTTAATTAAATAAAAATAATATGAAAGATCTTACTAAAATGAATACCATTGAAAAAAAAACTTTTGCTAATAAAATACTTCAGAATATTATTACCGTATTGTTTAATTGTTTACTAACGTACCTAACTAATAAATATTTTGCTAAAAAGAAATAAATCTATATTTTTTAAAAACCACATAATTAAATAAATCGAGAAAAGATTAATAAAAACTCAGAGGTTCATATATTTAATTTTAAAAGTAATGACCTTCATCGCAAAAATATATAGAGACAAAGAAAAAATGTTTTGCAGTTTGTGGCATAAGAACTCTTATCTGTGGCTTAAGTTTTCTGCTCATAAACAAAATAAGAATGACTTTTATAATATGATTTAATTATACCATAATAATTAATTTAAACAATTAAACATCGAGAAAAAAAAATTCATATTCAACTAAAGAAGTATCAAAAAGAATCAAGTTAAGAAAGATAACAGCAGCTAAGTGAGACAGTTATGGTTTACGAGATTTTTCAGCACTTAGATTTTGCAAAATTGAAATCTTATAATCAAGTTTTCACTGTGATTCCATAATGAATGAATTAAAACAGAAGGCAGGAATTGCTCTCCTTTGAATAAGCTACATTTCCCGTGTCTTGGGAGCACTGGGAAGATAGAACTAAAATATGGTCAAATTATAAAATTATATAGGCAAAATCAAAAAGTCTATCTCGCTCATCTTTGAAGATTTTTCCATTCTGATTCAACGAGAAAGGTCTCAAAAACAATCTATCTAAGGGAGAGTAATTGGTCCATCTGAGGCCCATTAAACTATCCAATCCGATATAATTATGAATCATTAATTCTGCTCTGACAGAATAGATTAATGCTTTCATTTCTAGTCAAATAACTCAATTATGGTCTTGCACATGATTTTATAAGAAATGTGCAGGGCTTTTAAATGACTTCATTAACATCAATTATAATTTTTGTTTATCGAAGTCTCTTTCCTAATCTCTATGTTTTACTTATGCATTGTATCGATACTCTTTTTCTCCTTGAATTTTATACCTTATTTTACAAGTAAAACTGTTCATACTATCTGGCTTTGTTTCAGTAATCATCCTATTAATATCTCATCTATTGCATCAAAGGAGTATGTAATTCATTCATAGGAGCTTACTGATTGAGTATAATATCTGATGTCATGAAAGTTCTGCTATTCTATGTTAAATTTTCTTGCTGATAAATTATTATGGAAGTTGAAATGGTTAAAATAACACTTTCAAAACAGTTGAGAGGCTAATAAGTTAATTAATAATCTTGTGTAAGTAGACTTAACTTGCTTGTTGAATGCAATATCTATGAAGTAAAGCATAGTTGTTCTTTTTATCTCACGTTAATTTGTTTTTACATAGTTAATTTGAATTTATAATATTCTTAAATAAATCTAATTATTATAAACTTTGTAATTTATTTGTATTAAATAAGGAATAAATTTGTTAGATGTGTGAATAACCTCAAAAATACGACATAATTTAACTAAAAGATCAGAGTTACTTCCAGGACTCTGACGGAAGTTTTAATATTGCTTATAACAAATATCTATTAGAAAGCAGAGAGATAATATCATTGAGCGACAATGATTTTAGAGCAAATCTAACTTCATAACAGGACGAGTAGGAACAAACAAGTTCCCCACTCCAAACGGTATACGATAATTCTGAAGTCACTTTTGTTTACAAATACGTCTGGGAAGAAGGAGACGAATCGTATCATATAGAAAAAACGAAAACCAAATACTTTTACCCCTACTACCACCCAATCACTGGAAAATCTAGGGTTGGAAGTGCCTCTGAAACTGAATCAGATGCTGACGACTCAATTTAAGATGATAATTGTCAGTCATTTGGAAGTGAAGATCCAATAGATGACCTTGAATTTATTCCTCGCTACTGCTCACTATGGAATAAAAACACATTCCAAATACTTAAAACTTAAGGAACAATAAATCTATGAAGAAATTCATTAATTAATGGAGTACCATGGACAAAGAGAAGATTGAGCTAGAAGAGAATAAAAAAGCCAAAGATAAACAACAAAAATAAGTTAATCAAAAAAGATTCTACAACTCAAAAAAATTTCAAACTCCATAGTTGCCTTAAAACATCACCCAGACACCATGCCAAAAACCCCAATCCTCTATTTAGTAATCAAAATTAATCATCAGTCAAGATGTCTCAATATAATGATTAAAAAGATACTATCCAAAAGAAACATTCAAAAAACAGTCAAGTAATAACTTAAACTTAAAAAAATTTCGTACTCCATACTTTTTCTTAAGCCAAATGTTCATTTTTTAATGTATAGAATTATATAGTTAATTAAATGTATTGGGTGCACTGGGATGATAGAACTAAAATATGGTCAAATTATAAAATTATAAAATTCTATATGCAAAATAAAAAAATCTATCTCGCTCATCTTTGAAGAATTTTTCCATATTAGAATAATGTATTGGTTAAAAAATCAACATTAACCAATAATATTTAGAAGGTCTTCATAAGCTTTTAATTTAAATCTATATCCTATATTTAATTCAAATCACTGACTATTTAAATTTAAATAATTCATTAGCTAGTATAATATAAACAATATATAATGTCTTAAATTCATATTAAATAGGCAGTTAAAATTCTTATTTTATTGTTTATTTCATTTTTAATTGATTTTTGATTGAGTTTGAATTTTTCCTTACTTGTAGATTTAGAGGATGGATTAGTTGAAATACTTTAACAGCAAACTGATCAGAAACCATCTAATGCGATTGAATATTTTTAATTAAAAATGCCAAATTAATGAAAAATCAATGACTCTCCTTTTATATTTTAATATCTATATTAATAATCATAGTTATACAATTTAATTTTTAGTTATCAAATCTTATAAAATATTTAAAATAATTTATAACAAAAATCAAGTAACCTTTAAGTTTTATTTATGCAAAAATTTGCTAGTAAATTTTTCCTATTTATTTTATTTAATAAATTGAGCATTCATATTTGATAATAATATAATAGTAATACTTCACTTGTACATTAAATCTATTCAATTGGCTAAATTAAAATAATATTTAATTTTATTTTTACTCGTTATTTGTTTAGCTAAGAAACTGTAATTTTAACTAACTTTAAAATGAAAATAAATTAAAATTAGCAACTTTAATTAATAAAACTCATTGACATTTCAGTATTTCATCTTAATATAAAACATTAGGACATAATAAGACTTATAATAATTCGATAAGTATTGAGAAGCCATTACTTTGGCATGACCGAAAATGATGCACCTTTTTCTAGCTGCATTTTGAATATTCAGAATATACGAAGTTCCTGTAATAAAAGTTCTTATATTTATATATATTTTTTTATAAAACAACCTAGATTAGTCAGTAATTTATTATTAATTTAATTTATAATAATACACGATGAATAAATTTAATTAGTATCATTTGAAATATAATATTCAAAAGAGTGATGCTTCATCCCGCTGTTCTACGCAATTTATATAGAAACTTTCTTCTATTCATCCGTAGACTTTCCTTTATCTCTACATTTGTTCCATCAGTTCGTTACTACTATAGTTGTTCATGATTGCTGTAATCTTTGCTTAAAATTACTTCCACTTTTGTCTGAGGTCAACCTAGACCATTATATTATAATTATTAAATTTATTTAAATAAATATTAATTAAAATGATCTCCTAAAATAATCGTTATAAAATTTTATATTTATTTTTTAATATCCCTAAATAAACAACTTCTTGCCACCGTTTTTAAGTGAGTTAATAAGCCATCTATAAAAGGAAGAATTTAGTATTTAAAGAGAGAGAAAGTGAGAGAATTTATCTTCTGCATTCAATCTACTAGAGTTCTATTCAGCAAGCATCTTTTAAATATATGATTCAACTAAAGAAGTAATATGTTCTGGTTGTCCTACTTGATGACATTCAATGTATTTATTTATAACTCTGCAGCTTGTTGGCGAATTATTCACATTGAATAGTAAATATATTAAATTCTTAATTGATGTGAGGATATGTTGAGTCCTTAAATAATAAAAATAGCAGAAGAAGTACCCTGACCATCAAATCTCAAAAGCATTCTTTAAATTAACGGTCTTTTAAAAAAGATATTCAATCAGTAATAATTCATCCACATCTGATAATGTACCAATCTCCTCAGAAATCTATATAGTCAATGATATTCTAACTTTTAGAAATCATAAATATTTAAGAAAACTTATAATATACATTGTAATTTTAGATTCATATGTAATTAATTTATAAAATATAAAAAAACTTCTTTTAATTAAAGAATCTTGTTTAATATATATATATTTGTTTTTTCTATTGAGAGTAATTTGGCAAATTCACATACCGAATTTCAATTTTGAGCCTGTAATAGAGTGATTTATGAAGAATTTGAAGATTACAGGCATAATTAAATTAAACAAGCGAGTTGTTTAGAATACTCAAAGCCATTAAAGATTGTTTAAGGAATAAGGAACATTTAAGCATGTTCATTTTTTATATAATTATTATGCACGCTATATTTTATTAATGGATTGCTTAAGTTTAATAAAATTGTTATATTTAAATATTTATAAGTTAGGCTTCTTGTCATATGTGTTAAATTTACCTAGATTATTCTTTATTTTAAAAATAATTCCTAAATTTTCCTTCAATTTACGAACATTTTTCTTGATGTATTTGGTAATTAAGACATCATATTAAGTAGTGTTAGCTCAACTCTCTAATCAACCTAACTGTTCTCACTGTTGAATAACTCCATTACAACTGCATTTTGATCTGCAATTTCATTCTTTAATTTTCTTTATCAGATTGATTGGCTTTCTCCTAAAGTTATTAAATCCTCTTAATTGCTCTACTTATCTAATATTCACCATTTATTTTTACTCCTAATTAATTATATTTATTTATTTCATTATAAAGTAAGTTATTTTAACAGTTCTTGCTCAATCAAGTAAACTCTCTCTTGATCTTCATTGATGACTCATACTACTTCACGAAGGTCGAATTGCTAGCTATAGAAAAAAGAGCTGCTTAATTTTAAAGTTAGAGAGAAACTTAATATTGAGTAGCTGCAGTGGAAAGTATAGAATTTTTAATTTAAACGGATTGTTTTGAATTATGTATTAATTAACAAGCAACAAGGATTAATTAAATTATAATAATTATAAGTAACTTTTAATAAACATAAGAAGCAAGAAAATACTTTTAATTTAAAATTCTTGGCTCACTATTTTAAATCATAAAGCAACATTGACACTTTCATAATTAGTTATAGTTTTTGCTTGATTAGATATTTGTGGCAACTCAATCAATTTATACTGTATATACCTTAATTCTTAGATAACTAAATAAGAATTAATCATTGTTTAGTTACATATGATTCCACTATAGCTGCTGTTATTAACATAAGCCTGGGAAAGATTTGAAGGTTTGAGTGTTCTATTTTATAAGAGGAAATTACTTATATAAATATAGACTTAAAAGTATGGATTTATTTACAATTTAAAATTATATCCTCTTGATGATGAGTGTACATTCTCTGATACTCCTAATATACTGATATGCATAATTAAGATGCCTAATTTAAAGAGATTTAATTAACTTGTTTTGCATGTAATAGGTGGTTGATTTTGAACACAGTAACCTTATATTATTAATAAATATTAGTTATTTGATTACTTAATTTATAAAATATGAGAATAAAAAATGTTCTAATTAATGAACTAATATTTAAGATTCAGATAATTTTATAATTATAGAGGAAGATAAAAGTGATAGTGATTAAAAACTTTAAATCAACCTCATTGAAGATTTATCAACCGTTTTAATGGTATCTGCCTTTTCTTATTCTATCCCACGATCGAAGACTTCCTTAAGTTTTTAACTATTAATAAAATCGCCACGAACTCGATGATTTTAGAATAATATTTTTGAATTGAGTATAATTTTATATGAAATCAATGACTGTATGTTTCTAATATATGAATTCTTAGTTCTAATTGCCAATTATTAATTTTGATATAACTATTTTTGATTGACTATTTACTTCTATTAAGTCAATTTTTATTTCAAATGTCTCTGTGACACCTAATGTTACTCAGATCAAGAGATCTCTTTCTCTTTTTGAATAAATTTAAAAGTCTTCTTACAGGCTATTTAACATAAAGCCTTTTTGCAATCGCTGCTTGCTTCGTCTTTCAATTCTAATTTTCTGAACATTTCTCTCTATTTTTATCTGGGGTAACTTCTTTCAACTCTAACTGCGAAGCTAATAGTACCATATATATCATATTATTTAAGTTTTTTAGAAGATAGAGTTGGTAATTCGATTTGCTTCATATATCTAAGACTAAGAATAAACTATTAGATTAATATAGCTACTTAATCTGGATATTATCACAATTATTCTAATTATTAGAAGATATCATTATTATTGGTTTATTATTCATCCATTGCTCCTATGATATTTAAATCCTCTGAGAGCTCATTAACTTATGAGGCAAATAACTAATTATTTATTTTAAAAACTTCACTTAATAGCAAATACCAATCGAAACGATAATGCACTGCACAAATACCTGTATATTTATTTATCTTAATTTAAACTTAAATTAAAGTGTTTATTAAAGCAATTATTAATAAATTACACAGTTTAATCATTTTGAAATACTCAAATATATTTAGATATATCAATCAAGATAATGTTACAAATATTTAAAAAAGAAGAAACTTTGATATACAATTAACAATGTCAAAGATTTTTAATGAAATTGTTAGATTAAACTTATTTCATAAGATAATAACTTATTTATATTTAAATTAAAAATTAATTAAATCTAACCAGAGACTACATTATGTTTAGCATTTAATTGTTAAACTCTTTCTAGATGTAATGTTCAACTAAATCACTAGCTAATCATTAAGACTACTAGTCAAGTAGCTAGAACAAGGAGATATTTGCAACTTAGATAAAGCATTTGAGAAAAAATACATATACTCCCACTATTTTGATGGTAAAGAAAGTAAGATAAGCAATCATTCTTGCATAAAAAGACCATTAATAAAACTAGAATAACACTATCAAAATGAGTCTCACTCAAGAAAAACCTATTAGAAGGAAAGTCTTAATTACTAATTACATTTTGCTTCAAACTATGCACTAGAAATGAATATTGTGCATTAAGAGTCTACTTTTGTACCTAAGAGACTAGTGATGATTTCTCAAAATAGAGATTGAGATTATGTTAATTAGTCAAAAGAATAAAGTGAATTTATTATTATTATTATTATTATTTTAATTGTTTACATTTCCTCATTAATCAAGGTAAGTATCATGGTTTGATCGAATTGATATAACACATCCCTTAATGTAAAATTCTTCTTATATTCCTACATATTAATTTAAATAAATTGTGGAATTTCTCTAGAATGTTAAGGTTCTATTCTTTTTTGTAAAGAACGGAGGGTATACTTCCTATAAGTGGATGGAACTTTGAAATTTAATTTAGATTTATCCTAATTCTTTGATGAACAGGCTTATTTAGTTGAAAGAATATGTAAATTTTACATAAAAAAGAACGAAAAAGTAAAACTATTATATACAAAGATAACTGGCAATTAATTATAATTATCATAACTTAAAGTAGAAAACTAAATAATTTTAGAATATATTATCTTCTCATGAAAGTTTAATAATCTTATTATTTTTCTTCTTTATGATTTAATATTGTATGTTCTGATAAATTGCATATTCAATTCTTATAATAAATACCAAAATGTTGCTTAAATTGTATATTATCTGATTATATTTATAATTTAATATAAGCAAATAATGATCCTTTAATATATAAAATATATGCTATCTTAGGATATGAAAGATATTTCTAATTACATTAAAATCCATTGGTAATAGAGAAGTTTCAATAGTGTAATGTCACACAATTTGCTATGAAAGAAAAACATTTGTAAAAGAATTTAAATGAATTTACTCTTTTCATTAATAAATTTGTTTATCAACTTTAACATTATAAACAAGGGATTTTTGTTAAAAATTATCGGATCTTGCTATAAACTTTATTGACCAATATAATTAAAATAAAAATATAAGAGTAAAATTAGTCATTTCAAGCATAATTTTTTAGTTTAAAACGTCTATTAAATGGACAACAAAACCAGTAGCATTCATATTTTTTCGTAAAATCTTTTATATAATTTTCAAGTACTATCGGATATAAGATTAAATCATATGGTGAAGTTGCTTGTTTTGTTTATAAATATTACAATATTGGTCGAGTTTTAGATAATTTAATGGTTAAATTTACTATAAATTCATATCATCACAATTAGTTTAAAACAAAAGTTTTTATTATTAAAACTTATAGAATTTTAAAGTTTTTTCCTTATGTATAATTTCCAGAATATATTAAGACTATATAATAATTATTAAAATAATCAAAAAATTCGAAATAAATAACCTCAGTACTAACTAGAAAACTCACATTCTCATCTCAATTAACTAGAAAGACTACTATACTCTTACTAGAGTGATCATAGACATTTGCTTATAAGATGTATGGGGACTGTATACTATACATAAGCTAATGTATGTTGCTAAGAACATCATTAAGAGACTAGGCCATCAATCTTTCCTGATAATATCTCTTCACAACATTGAAATCACAAGCAAGGAAAACAAGAGAACGAAATCAGAAACTGGCTTCATCTTCTTGAACAGCTACTTCGACGAATAAGATCGCTCAACAAGCACAACATCTAACCTAATAAAGACTCAGTACTCGTTGTTAAAGATTCCATTGACGCTAAGATAGAAGGGCTTATCTAAAATGTCAAACTTCTTGACCTAATCATCAACAGCGAAAAATAAATTGGAAAGATCCCCTCACATATTTTCTTTAAAACCCTAGTGAACTGGATCACTATAAAATAGATAAGGCCATCAAACACTATGGAGATTAAAAACTACTTATAGACGGAAAACAAAAGCTCTCACTATTTGGAGACTTTGAGTTGAGATGATGATTACTTATTAGATGTCTCATCTTCAGAAATTCTGTCAGATAGCCTGAAGACTTCATCCCTCAATTTAAAGGTAAACACATTATTAAATAGTAAAAACTTAAAAATTAAGTCAAGACGCACTAACTTTGATCCGTGACATATAAAAATTAATTCGATTAATTTTGAAATTAAAATTAAGATATTACTATATAGTAATTAATTAATTAATTAATAAACAATAAGTCACCACTAAGACATGATCATCGATGAAGGGAACGAAGCAGATCAACCAATATTTCATCAAGTGAGGTATAAATATACTCACTCACAGTAGTAAGACATCATAGACAATAAGGAGTCATTGGTGTCTATAGCTTTCAACGTAAGCAATACCAAGGTTTTAACAGAATTCTGCAAAGCAACTCTATACATGAGCCATGTAGGCAACAGTGCCACTAACAAACAGCTAGAAAAAATATTAGCTGAAGACACACTCGCATTGAAAATAAATAATGCGGATGTCTATATACAAGATCCCTACCTCTCTCTAATCAATTAGATTGCTTCTATAATATTAAAAAATAAGTAAGAACAACTATTAAGCCGTATGGAATACGAAAGTGTGAAAATCAAGAGCAGAGTCATCTTCTACATTAAATGTTTTCATAATCATTCAGGCTTCATTAGGAATGATCAAACATTATTAATCATGACTAGATTCAGAGACTAGTTAAAAATTCAGATGTTCAGATTTAAAATGAGAGTCACCAACTATCACTCAGCAACAGTAGCTAAGGTCGATGACTATTTTGTTCAAATAAATGACAAGAAAAACAACTACCACAAAGAAAGGAAGAAAAAGACAAGCAGAGAAGTAGCAATAACAATCAACTCAAGAAGAAGAAGAAACCTCAGAGATAAAATAAAAAAAGTAGCAGGAGATGGTTAATTTAATTTAAGTGGTTTATCTACAAATAATATAAAGGGTAACCAACCCCTCAAGTGATTTACATTTAGTGGCATCTAAGTTCTCGTTTTATGTTTTAATAATAATAATAAGTATTATAATTGAAAGTTAATCCTCAAATGATATAAAGAACTTTACCCAATAATTCTAATAGAGTTGTCTGCTATTCGAAGGTTTGCATAAGTTATCCAGTTCATTGTATTAGAGATGGCGAACTAGCAGTATTTTTCTGCTTATTTCAGTAATCTTCTAGTGACTTCTCTAAAAAGATAAGATACATAACATAGGTTTGACTTCTAAGGTAAAATTATGATGAAGACACAATGCTGCTTACCATTTAAAAATGAGGAAAAAAGATGAGAAAAAACAATGATAAAATATTTTTCCACATCAAGTTAAGGAACAAAAGGGACCACAAAATAAACAGGAGCAACATTCTCAGCAGCGGTTGAACTGGTTAATGATTTTTTTAATCATATACATCAATAAGTTAAATTCTTGAAAGCTCTGTTTTTACATCAGTTGTTTGCTATTCAGTGAGACATCACATTTGTTATGGAAGTGAGATAATTTTTTTGAGTAGCTTGCCTTCATAAATGTACTATACAGATTACCACTTAAACTCCCTCTGATAAGTCACGACTATTAACTGATTAGACTTAGTAATATATTGTGAACATTTAAAACTAATTATCGAATATTTATTAACCATATTATAGAAAAGCTTAATGTAAACAAAAATCATATTCAAATTTCAGCTCCTAAATAATATAACAAAAGAAAAAGAAAATAATAGCTAGCTCCAGTTAAAAAAAAATATTTACTAATTTCTTTATAAATTTATTTCTTAAACCATTTGAAACAAAACCACTAATCTTTCTTTTGTATACTGTTTACACAACTTTCAATTATGCAAGCTGAAACTATTGGAAAACCATTCAATATGATGTTAAATATTTAGTAGTGGCGTTTAAATTATTCAAAGTAGAAATATTATTCTAAGTTTCTCAAAATTCTTAATTATTTATAATATAAAAAGGGCAATTATTGAACAGTCAAATTTTGAATTCAAAAAATTAAGCAAAAAAGCATATCATTTATATTGATTTGGAATAATTATTTTAAATTGTTAAGAAGTTGTTTTTATAGCAGAGCAAGTACAAAAATCTTTGAATTCATAATTAATTACATATTCTTAAACATTTAAAAATAATATCTTTTACGTTTAAAATGTTGAAGATGTATATTATTATTATTATTATAGTATTCAGTCCTTTATCGGTACCTTAATAATAATTCAGGTTTCCTCCAATAAAAAATTACTTATTCTCGATAATTTATTTTCTTGTAAATATTATCATCCACACTATTGAGATACCTCTTGAAAGAGAATCATGACAAAAAACGAAGGAGCAAAAAAGAAAAAGTAGATAAAAAACTACAATAATTTGTAATTGAATTATGATTAGTTAATATCTCAACCATTTTTGTAATTATAATAATAATAATAAAACTATTTTAAAATTAAAATATTTTGCTATAAACCACTATATATTAGTTTTGAGATAATTAAGATAATAAAAAACTTGAACTCTATAAAGAATCAAGTTATATACTTGTTATATAAAATCTCTTATTTCGTCATAACATGATAATTCTTAGTTATTATTACTATATATAATCATTCTTTTTCAAAATTTGATTATCATTTTAATTTTAAATTATTTATTCTGAATTTAAGATATTTTCTTTAAGTAGGAAAGATACAAAATAAAGGATTTCTACAAGAAAAAAATAATGAAATAATGCTGATAGAGATTGAATATAAGTCAAGAATATGGATTTGAATTAGTAATTCGCTTAAATAAACTCTTATATTCTATATTAATGTCATGTGAAAGTAGGATGCTTGAAAATTTTAAGAATCTAAATGAATTCAGAGTAAAATGGAACAATCTAGGGAAAAACCAGAAATTAAGTTTTAAATTACTTAATAAATTAATCGATATTGCATTTATAAATCTTGCCTTAATTAGTATTTTTTCACTTTAAATAGGAAATTTGATTAATGTCTCTACTTGTGTTTAGACTATACATTTACTTATTTAGTTATTAGTTTATCATTCAAATATAATAATATTTCCTTAATGTGATGATTGCGGTTATCATTCAGTGTTTGTTTACTTTAAAATACTTGTAGGATCTTAAGGAAACAACTTAAAATAAATTCATCTTGGTTATAATGAATTAAAGTTAATTCTTAGCCAAAACTAATAGAAAATAGTGAAAAATGGAATTTCATGTAAAATCAAGGAAAGTGCATCAATCCCCACTAAAGATAATTTTAAATTCCTTTAAGATAAGATATCATTGTTGCATGCTTTGTTGTTTTACAGAATAATTGAGGATTGAATTCTAGCTCTATTACATTTTTTAATTGGCTTCTTCAAATTTTAATTCAGTATATATGCCTTTGAGTTAATGGAATATTTATTAAAGGTGTCTTAATATGATTTATTGAGTGTTGTTTTCAGAGTATTGACTTTTCTACTATGAAATGGAGAAATGATAACAATTGTATCTTATTAATCATTAAAAAATACTGCTAGCTATTTTATTGATGTAACTAATTATATATCTATATAGTAAAGTTGAAAATATTTAAAAAGTGGCGAGGATATAAACTTAACAGGAATAATACAATTGAAATCATAAAAACTCAAGTATATTATTTCATTTTTAGCATTAATAATTAATTTGTTTTGTAATTGATTCTCAATAAAATCCTACATATCCGAACAAATTAAATTTAATTAATTTAAAATTTGTTTAATTTAATAGGTCTATTATTTTTGCATTATTCCTAACAAAGGAAAATTGATTAAAGAAATAATAAACTTAAGAGAAAGTAGAGTAATTAAATTAATTAATTTAGAAATATATTAATTTCTTAATAAATCAATTAATTTAATATAATAAGTTTAAAACATTTACAAAACTTCATTATATTTTAATTTATACTAGCTTAATATTATCATCAGATAAATGTGTAAACGGTAAAGAGACTTCTACTAAAAATTCATTAAATGCATAGATTTTATATTTTACAAGAAAATTTAATCTTTTTTGAAATTAAAATTCTCTTTATCCAAAACCCCAAAACCCTTTCAGTAGTTTGATTGAGTTTTTGATTGATAAAAGTAGAGCTGAGAAAAGTTGGGTCATTCTGAGCGAATATATTATAGAGTAATATAATTAGGGTTTGGCCCATGTAGGTGTAGTGGTTTTTAGAGCTTAAGATGCTAATGTATGAGGAGAATAGGTTAATTGCGAGGTCTGGGGTCAGTTTATGACAGTGAGTATATAGATTTATTGTTTAAGTTGCGATATGGATGTGATGAATATTGTCAATAACTCAAGCCTGTTCTGAATTAAACATCTATAGCAAGGCTACTCCATAAATCTCCTGCAACTGTTAGGTCTCACTGTCTATTAACATTAAATTTAAAGAGATAGCAGCTTAATTCTAAGCCTAAAAGACCTCTAAAATTTTAGCAACATCATATTGACTATCTTATTAATGATAAAACTCTTAAATACTGGGCTCATTTTTCTCTAGCCTAGAGGGCTGTAATGTTTCATCCCTAATTTCTGAGCTTCACATATTTGCACAATCGATAGCTAACATATATAAAAATAACGGAATATCTTACAAGACAGTCAATCGCATAAAGAGAGTGATTGACTTTAATGTTCAATTTTAGAAGACTAATTTAAATTATATATTCGATTAAATGCAGAGGTCATAAGAGGTATTTAAATTCAATACCTATATATCAAGATCTTAGTACAAGAAGTATAGTAATATTGAAGTTTATGACTAAAAGGTTAAGGTGTAAACTCATGCAATTCTTGGTGGAATAAGTTAAGATAGTGGTCTCGAGACTTATGTTATTCACCCTCGTTCTATAAAGACTGAATAATATATTTAGTTCTGACAATAACTCAGAGATAAGTACGCTGACTAAGAGATTATTCTATTCGTTGATAACTTGTCAGTTCATAAAACTAAAGACTCAGGAAAAGAATATGAAAAGTTAAACATAACACCTGTATTTGATGTTCCTTACAGCCCTTAGTTCAATGGAATTGAATTATATTGGGGGTTATTGAAAGGTCATTATAAGAAATGCTGCTCTACCATTTGATGCATGATTTAAAGATAGATACAGTCGATTTTATTTAGAGTGCTGCTAAGAGAGTCAGCGAATGATAAATCTAAAGTATGCGCAAGAGAAGGGAGATTTTGTGTTTATAAATAAGTTTTAGATTTAAGCGAATGAAATAAGTTCACATATTAAATTTGCCCGTAAAAGGATTTGGCTTCTCTTTCTTTTCTTCCTCTTAAGGCCTGCTTGGCCTATGTTTCTTCTCTTAGTGCCAGCCCCTGCATCTATGTTCATCTCTTCTGGCTTTTAGAAATCTTTGAAGAGTCTCTTACTCAATTCATGCTTTACTTGAGACTTTCTCTCTCTGTTTAATTTGCTGCACTCTTTCATCAAGTTTATAGCAGTACCAGGTTTTTCTATAAAGTTAGAAGACTATGCTTGCTAGATATTAATGGATGCTTCAGCGGTTCCTAGAGCCAGGTCTCGCTTTTAAGAATGATATTTTTGTTCCCTCCTGTGTTGGCAAGAACAATCCAACTATGGTTAATAAGTTAGTTATAAGTGAAAACCTACCTTGCTATACCAAGTATCTGTAAAGATCTTCTTTACTTCTGAATTTTCCTATTAAATCTTTAGATTAAATTCTCTTCATTGCATCATTCATAGACTCCATCTTGTTTCCAGTTTCTATAAATGTTAATGAAATTTAAAATTATGGATATCCATTCTAAACTTACTAAAATTTTTCTACTAAATAGGGAGATCCACTTGGAGGTCAACCTGAATCAGATAAATAGATAAAGATGGAGGAACTTTCTCCAAGTTTCAAAGTTTGACTTCCATTTATATCAAACTTTCTCAATTAAATTGCTCCTAATAATAATTAATTTAATTAGGTGGTGCTCCTAATTTATTTAAAACTTAATAGAGGCTAAATTAAAGTTCAAAACCGTATTAGGTGGTGCATTAAAAATATTAAATTTTAAAACTTCCCCTCCTAAATTTATGAGAACAGATTTAGGAGCATCACCTAACTTCCCAAAACACATTTAGGTGCATTTTAATGTATAAAATGGATGAAATAATATATAAATTATTTCAAAATTTTAGAAATATAAAATTAATGTCTCTCGCTCTGTTCCCATTAAATCTCTCTAAATCTTTGAGGATATGCTCTTACTTGTATATAAAGGTAGAATCTAAACAGCTTATATAATTATTAATAGTATTTATAAAATGAGCGGCAACTTACTAAGAAAGCGGCATTACTTGGCATCAGCCAGCAAAAACTTTCCTTCATGAATCAAAAGAAAATTGAGACTTGTGATGCATTTACCTAGTACGAA
>ARYC01010366.1:0-10960 GCA_000711775.1 Oxytricha trifallax | reverse complement strand
AAATCAATTCTTCACCTCTTCTAATTAATTCTTTATAAATCTTACAGTGATATGCGTTTTTACTGGGTATAAAAATGTCCAAATAAAAATAAAATTATCATATCCTACTGCTATATCTTAGAAAGATTACTTAATATTTGATATTAATTTTATTACGACCTTATTCATGCCATGAACTGAAATATTTGGCTTATTTCATTTATTATCCTAAATAAAAAAGTTAAATTATCAATAAGTATACTGTATTATTTCCTAATTATTGCCTGAGCTTCTTGAGTAGTTTCATGAATTCTTTATTAAAATACATATAAATTGTGAAAATAAATCCATATACTTTATTATGCTATTGTGTACTTTGTAATTGAAGGTAGATTATAGAATAAAATGAATACTAAGGCTATCTACGTTCATTCTTAACCCATAACTTCCAATTTTCACCAGTGTCAATTATAGTTAAAATTGGTAGTAATTGATTCGCTTAATTTTGAACCTCAAGAAGGGACTTACAGCCACTGACCCCTTCTATTAATTATTTGATTTGGTATCGAACAAGGAGTTCAATTCTTTATGAGGGTATTGGGAGATGCATTCCCAGAAACTTGCTTGAAATTTCTACCAAAATTTTAATTATAATAGACAATTGTGATTAATGGACGTCATGAGTGAGGAAAGGACGTTAATACACATATTAAGTATAAATTATGCTTAAATAATTGCTTATTTAAACCTAATGGCTGATTGATTACTCTTTATTGAAAAGTAAAAGATTTAGAAATTATTTCAATATATTTAATAACTAACCATCTTAAACAGATATAAAGCCTTCCGAAAATTGTTTATTAGTGTAATTTTTGCTGCAATTTGTTTTGAATTTCTATAAATCACTTTTCTTAATATATCTTTTTCACAATAGTTTTATATGTCAGTTATTTCTCTCTATTTTGAATAAATATGATTTTATGATTCGATTTGTAACTCTTTACGAAAACCATTTATTTTAAATGTTTCTATTATCATGTTATCAAGAGTGTCAGATGATAGCAATCATTGCTTTTGTCTCACAATTTAAGAAAATTTTAATTGCGTTTCTTGGATCGTGCACTCACACTTCACCACTATTATACTACTCCCATTATTGTGTGATATAAGTCTTTAGAATATCGAGAATGTCTGAGATTCTATGCCAATTTTACAAATGTCATTATTGACACTTTAAGTCTAAGACTCCATAACTCAGCAGGTTGCAATTCACATTAATATTATTATGAATTATTATGGCTTATAGTACATATATTTAAGTAGATGACTATATTTTTATCAATTAATAAATTATCGAAATAATTTAAATGACATTAAATCTCTCAGATCTAGAATGATAGCGGATGATTGTGTATTCTAATAAACCTTTGCATCTGATTTAATTTTCAAGAATAGCTCTTTATCCTAACACGCGTTAATAGTAGCGTTTTACTATTAATACCAATTTATTACCCCAATTTTATAGTGATTATCATTGTAAGTAAACTTGTAGTGTCTGAAAATGGTTATCTAAACAAAGCCTTATATTTGTTAATTTAATTTCTATTAAGTCATTCTCACTCCGTATTTATACAATAGGGCTGTAAACTCAAAAATTAAGGTTTCAAAGACTCCTCTATAAAACCTGCAACTTTAAACTCCTTAGGAATTAGAGTTGAAAATTTGATTGTATCAATAAGTACTGTTTTCCAATCATGTAATCTAATCTCTTAATTATCATCATATATTTTTAATATATAAATATATATTTTAACATTCCATTGAAATCCTATCTCTATGAAGATTTAAAGCTGTCACTATTTCTAATTAGTATTTCTCAGTATTAGCTTCTTTATAGACTCTATCAAGAACTCAACAGATCTCATAATATGAGTTTTCATATCACATGTAAGAAATATCGTTTAATATACGTTTTTATTCTCTAATTACTTAATGTTATCTAAATTCTATGCTATGAAATTGTTTAAGCTAATAAAATATGTTGTGACTAAATTAAAAAATTATTATTTTATAATCTGAAATTTCAAAAAGTATCTCTTAACTTTCAATTAAATGAGGGGTTGACAAAGTGTGGATACTATATTTTATAACTTAGTAGATATCAGCATTATTATAAGCTTTAAATTACTTATAAACTATCATTAATTCTTAATAATGACTTTAATGCTTCGATACTTCTAAGATTACATACTCATTGCTGTTGAAAACGATTCTTATGATTTACTATTTCATCATCATCTCAGAATATTCTTAGTTGTAAGATAAAATGTATCCCTTAAAATATCTTAAAATGCCCATAGTATCTGCTCTAATAATATAGAATATTAAAATATCATTTAATCATAAATGATATTACCTTGAATAACTATAATTTAAATGGCAATATTTGAGAAACTTTTTGTTTTTCCTTCTCTATTACTTCAATTATTTCAACTATTCAAATGAATTCATAATATTGAACATCAATTATTGTTATAAGTTTATAACAATAATTAATTTAATTATCTAATAATTATACTACCCTTATACATTTGGAGATTAATTTAAGTTATTTCTCTCTTTATTTCTCTTCTATTTTCAACCATTTCTTTATTTACGATATCAATCTTTTCATATTTCTTTCTTTATTTGATTTTCTAAGATATGTATGTGATGGAGCAGAGTGACTAGTATTTTTAATCAATTTCAAATAAAATAATATAAAAATAAGTGAAAAAGAAAATCAAATGCTAAACACAACTAATCATTTAAGTGTCTTAATTTTCGAGCAAATTTATATGAACAATCTAATTATAGATACTTAATTTACTTTTATTCACATTCATTATTGTTACTTTGTAGATTCAGTCGCTGATTATTATTATTGCTATTAGTCTTCCATTTTTTCTCTCAACAATCTTTTCATTCGACATGTCTCCTCAGTCTTACAATCTCCTTTGCTTCTGTGCCATCAAAATCTTTCCGAGCTCCTCCTCTGCCTCCTGCGATTCCTCCATTGCTTCACTCGTTCTTATGTTTTTATCTACGGAGATGGGGTCTCCGACTTAGACAAGTGTCGTAGATCGCTAGATAAGTGAGCATCTTTATTTTCGGGGACCACCCTTTGCCATTGTGCGAGCGCCTTGAGGCACATTTCCATTTCTCAGACTGCGTGTATACTCCATTCAATTCAGTCAAACCTGCGAATCTCTTTAGCCTGCTACTCTTTCCACTCTGTGCTGCGCGTTTTCCTCTATTTTGCTCTTTTGGGCGCCTAGGCGGTTTTTTCAACTATCTAATTGGGTTCAAAAGGTATGGTGTGCACTTACCAATAGGGAGGCAGAGGAATTTTGAAGCGGTTTACCGTGCGCGCTGCACTCGTTGGCGTCTCGACCAATGGAGTTCCCTCCCACTCTGGCACTTCAGATCTCCACAATGACTTCTTCGCAGTAAATGGTGCAGGCCCAGATACCAAGAGAGAAGTTGTAATCGTTGAGTAGGTAGCAGCTAATACAAGCCTTCCTCTTACTAATACTCTTTCAGTTCCTTGCGTCTATATTAATAGTCTCAGCGCAAATGGAGTTGCTACATCTTGCTCTTCTTAATCACAATGCACCAAGGACTACTTGAAATACGCTATCACCAACCCTCCAACCGCTCAAAGAGTCACAAGTATTGTCTGAATCGCTAGAGAAGGCCATATGATAGTTGGACCATACAAGGCCACTGGAAATTTATGGCAGCCATGCGATGTAGATGCTTGCAATGGTGATACAGTAAATGTTAAACATGTCAATGCCTCCATCCCCTCTATTCCTCTGCACCCATGCCTGCAGGGCTCCCCGCTGGTAGTACTGGCTCAACGGCATCTTCACTGGACGTCTTTGGTAGTGGCTGTGCATTTTACATCAACATGGATCAGATCACTGTCTAAGGGAGGTCGACATTCAGAGCTGTTAGGAATAATTTTAAAGTCTGATTAATAATATTAATGTCGCTTAACTACTGACCCTAGGAATTTGGTTGCTTTCTATTTTGTGATAAGAGCCTATATATTATATAAAAGTACTTAGTGTAATAATTGAAAAGCAACCAAATATTTATAATAATTAATTAATAATTTGAATTTAGATTAACTTTTTTAAAACTTCTATTTGAATTAAATTAACTCTTTTAAATGATTAAATAAGCAGTGTTAATTAAGTACGGTATTATTACGTTAAATATTTAAATATTGAAAATGAGATAAAAAAGGACGCAAATATTATATATTTTTATAAACTAACTTAGGCTAATACAACTTACAACAAATAAAAAGTAGAGCTGCATTTGCTTATTAATACAGGCCTTCAATAGTAATTTCAGTTAGTTAGATTGGTCATTTCATTTTTAGTTCCTTTTTATTAAATACAGTGATTTAGTTATGATTAATTAATATATTAAAAATAAACTGGTTATTACCACATTAATTTAACTATATCTTGATACAATATATTTAATTTCATTATTACACCTCAATTGATAGTTTAGAATGCATAAGATATAGTGAAATCAAGATTTATTGAATAATTTTTAATTTAGTTTGGGGTACTTATCTAAATTAAATCCTGATTTAACAGAATCTCAAATAGATATGCATTGTTTTATCTGCCTAACTTATCTTTTATTATAAATCTTTATAATAATAATTATAATTATTTAACTCAGAGGATCTTCAAGTATAAATAAGTTTAGTTTCTTGTCCTTTAATTCAAGTAAAGTCTTCACAGTCACAAATCTCACATTTTGCAGTAAACTCATATTAATAATATGCTAACAAATTATTAATAAATTCTTATTTTTCAATTAAATGATATTCAAATCCTCATACTCATATTCCTAGATTTAATTTGACATTTACGCTCACATAAGGTAAATCGATCCACAATTTCTTATAATCCAGTCTTCTTCCTTGTTATTTTTCATCAGCAATTTATTAATATAATGATATTTTAAATCATGATATGTTATTATTAATTATGATTATCGAAAAATAGGACTAAAAGTCAATAAATTGTCAAAGATTATTAAGGAGTTTTTATTATTTTATTATAAATTTGAGAGAATTAAGATATAAAATTCATATTGCTAAAATAGAATTGAATCAGGAAATTGTGAAAATAAAATAAAAAATAAATAAATAATATAATTAGACCAATGGAAAAATGAGTAAACCCCAAATCCCCTCAATTTCAAAACCCCTGTGTGTTTGTTGCATGTGTCATTTTTTTATTAGTAGTTGGTCAAAAAATTTAGGGGGCTGGTCAAAATTATATATGTATTTGTACAAATTGATACATCTCAAATTTAGGGGTCTTTATAATTAGGGAAGTTGGGAGATTTGCGAAATTAGCGATTTCAGAGATTTGCGTAGTTTAGGGCAAAATAGGGAGTTTTTCATAAAAACCTCTCTCATTTACCGAAAAGGGGCTTGAAAGTAGGGTAACTCCATTAAAGTTTGGAAGTTTTGCCAAAATATCGATTCAGGCATAATTGCGATAATATGAAAGGAAATGCAACTAAGTAGAATCGCGAAGGAAGTGGCCATTTTAAGAGTGCAAATGTGAAATAGAAGCAGTATTTTAGAATTGAGTGTTGTAAAGAGTGAATTAGGACATTTTTAAGTAAAATATAAATAGTGTTATTAATTATAATAATCTGCGATGAATTTAAAACTGACATGCAGGGGAAATTGTAAAGGGAAACAGGTTTTATACACTACTTCAGCTATGAAACAAACATCATCACACAAAACCGAATCGAAGAGTGTGAATCCACTTCTTGATACTGAATGCCCACATTCCCTGGATGTCTTCTTTTCTTAAATTCTGAACGATTTCCGCAACCCTCTTCACCAATTGCTGCCTAAAAGTGTAAAGCCCATTAAAACTTACTTGTTCTGAATAGTGTCCATCTTCATCTCCTTCTTTGTAAAGGAGAATAACTGCTCAATTGGATTGCGCCAAGGCGAGTATTCGGCGTTGAAGAGCACATTCACTTTGAACTTTCTGGCTGTGGCTAACATCTCTGAATATTTATGAATGACTGCGTTGTCCATCAGCAGGACCACTTTCTTCGAGTGTAGTTCTTTGTCAGTTCTTACACTGCGTAAGGTATGGTAGATAAAGTTTTCAAAGAGAACTGAGTCAAAAGCTCCTTCTATCACTGACTGGAGATAATTCTATCCTAGGAAATCGCAGCAATATAAGACATTGAGAATTGCTATCTCTTAGTTGAGCTTTTCTTAATTGACATCTCTCTCACTTTCATCCCATAGTGTCCCAGGTTCTGCTTCATCTCGCTCTAGTATTCCTTAATGCTTTTCAAGTGAAGGTCTATAAATAGCTGGGGCCAAAGCTTTTAGTAAGAGCCCCTTTCACTCTGCAAGTTTCCCTGCTCTGACCCAGGGTTCGATGAGTCTTTTTGGAAGCTACTTGAGAGTTTTAATTTCCTAGGAGTGACCGCAAACCGACTTTCCAACTTGGTTTCGGCATCTAGGTCAATAGACTTCTTCCTCGAAGATTCCAGTTTTAGTTTTGATATTTTATCGAGAATAGTAGTTAAACCACTCTTCACTTTTGAAGCTGAATTGTCTTTAGACCCACTGATTTCACTGAACTATTTATGCGGAAACTCTGAAAAGTTTTATTCAAGGTGAATTTCTAGTTGGAGGTCTCAGGGACCTCTAATATCGGGGAGAGGTCTTTTGTAAATGCAAGCCGAGTTTTCATTGAAGGGGTCTGAAGTTGCTTTTTTTATGGTTTCAGTTATGGATTTCCCTAAAAGTATTATGCATTAATAATTACCTTAGTATTTCAATGGTTTTCTAACTATAATTACTGGTTTTCGATGACTACTTTGACCCCCTTAGAACTTTCGCTCCATGAATTTAGATTGGAGTGCTGACAATTTTCTTTGGTGTCTAGGATATTTCTTAAACCCCTATCCTACCTTAGGTCCTATAAAGCTTTTCATTGCAAAATTGCTAATTGCTTACGAAGTTGACTTAGCCATACCGAATTTTCCATTTTTAATATTTCCAACCTTTTAATTACAATTTTTAGAAAACCCTAAGTCAAATGAATTTGAAACCTTCTCTAATTATTCCCAACATTTTCAATTTTTTCCAGGTGGAAGCTCTCTGAGAATTTTGAAGTTGAAGAATCAGAACTTTGATTCATTTTGAGGAGCATTTTTCCATACAAAAGTTTGTCATCGCTAGCGAGGATCATGCTATCATTTTGCAACCTTTTTTATCGCTTCTGTAATTTTGCAGAATCTCGATGCATATCTTTAATGTTGAAGCTCCATTACTTTGAGGGCATCGAGTCCGATCGTAAGTTGCTCTCATCAACTGAAATGATAACTGCATCCTCATATAAGAACTGAGCCAACAACCTGCTAATCCAGAGTCTCTTCTCATTGAAGTTCGGGTCTCTATACTTTGTATTAGCAGCCTGAGTTTTCCCATATCTTAGATGGAACTTATCTCACAGAATCTTTTGAAGAGTGGTAACGCAAGGCACCTTAAGTAGCTTACACTCTGGCTTTGTTTGAGCCAGGTTTAATAAATAATTATGAAGCTTCTATCCTGTAACTTCGTAAATTCCGTTCTTTTCTAGGTAGGCCTGGATAGAATCAAGCAAGAGCTAGTTCCCACAAACCCCTTTTCTACCCACTTTCTTTTGTGGTTCAGGATCAAGAATCTTTTGCTTGACCTCGTACTTGAACTTTTCGATAGTCTTATATACATCATCCACATCCATCCTCAATTTCTTAGCCACTTGACGAGGCTTTAATTGTTTGTTATAGTATAGATTAATCACCTCTAATTTCTTACATGCGAGCTTAGCTTCTCTTTTCTTCAAAAAAGGATTGCCTACTTAACTTCTAGGATTTGCCTTTTTATTTAATTGTCTCGTTGAGAGCATCTATTAAATTTTGACTCCCTCTAAGAGCTCCTCGTTACTAATTAACTTTGCATCCTCCTGTAATATTTTTGCTTGTGTCGCTTTCTTAATTATTCATAACTGGTTTATTCCTGATTCTGGCAAGTCGAAAACTTTGAAGGTAAGCTTCAAGGAATTTGCAAAGCTCCTCATCATTTTATATGTAACAAACATCAACATTGCTAGCTAAATATTCTTGAATTATTTCTTAAGGAAGTTTTATGATTGCTCCACCTGTAAGCTTCTAGATTTGTACAGGGACTTCACCACTGTTTAGCAGTTATCCAGAATTGTATGTGAACTTTGTTGACTAAATAACGTTTGGGAATAATTTACCAAGCACGACAGTAGTCCATTTAACAATAGATTTCTCTTAAGCCTTAACTTTGCTTGGTTTAATTACAGATAAGGCATTAGAAATAAGAAAATCATCGCTTAATATCGACTTCTATGAGCAAGAAATTTCTGATTAAGATCCATTCTTAGACTCTTCGTTAGGGTGTGAGTTTATACCTGCATTCTAGTTATCTGTTTTTTAGATCTTCATTTATTTCTAGGTATAATTTTACAGATGGAAGCTTGATCAAATTAATTATATTATAATATCATTAAGAATATAAATAGATATCTTTAGTATTTTAATTATAAATTAAAATGGAAGGAATGCAATAATCGATTGGTGACCAAGCAGTATTTTAATTACTACCAAATGATGTGGGACAGATTACATATGCATATAAAGAAGGTGACTCTCCTCTTGAAATAATAGGACTTTATTCTTTGTCATGCAAGTTCGTAGAAGGACAGGATTTATTAGAATGGAAAGGTACCATTTTTGAGTTTCTTGTTTCTCATGATGATAATGCAACTGAGCTTCTTCTCTGCTATTTTGATAAACTTATAGAAAGCCCAGATTTATGAAATGAGGACTTCTTCAAAATCTTGATGCGAGCACTTCACGCTATTTTCATCAACAAACTTGATTAGCCGCTAAATGAAGTCTTATAGTAAAGCGAGCTTGAACTTAACCAACTTGCAATTCTACCTTTTAAAAATGCTCTTTCAAACAAAAAGTTAAATAACACTTCATTTCAGAGTATTAAAATTGTGAAAATCTCTTAGAATATACTAACTACCAAGATCACTGATTTAAAATAGATACGCTTTGACCATAATGCTGATTACTTCAAAGCTTATGAAAAATAAAATAATTTAGATGAATCATTATTCAATTCATGATTCGTAAAGTAAAAAAACAGATGTTAAGCAAATGTAAAATTCGTCAATCATATAAAATGAACAGCTTAGAATAAGAAAGGGCTAGCAAGAGTAGCAAGAATCAGATACTAAATTCAAGATGAATGTCGAAATCAATTTAAATATTGAGGATTAATATCACAATGAAGAAGGGAACGATATTCAAAACTTCTAGATTAATGACAATTTGAATGCCTATAAAATCAACTAAAAGGATCTTCTTAATCAATCTATCGAACAAGATTAATATGCTTCTAATTTAGTATCTTCAATATTGAATTAGAATCCTAATAACAATCAAAATCGAAAATTCAAACTAAATTTAGCATTGATTGATTCTGATGATAATTAAGTTGATTATTAGGATATTGGTTAAGTTCTGGACACCATGACGCAGGTCACTTACAAATAACCTAAGCTTCTGAATCAGATACCCATGCAATTTAAGTTTATTTAGAGGATTAACTCCTCGATTATCAAACTCTAATCAATAAATTAAGAATGAATCCGCTCACTTATAAATAACAAGCAGATTCCTGTGAATAACTTTTTAAAATGTTCTAGGAAAAGCTGAACGAATTCATAAAACAAAAATATTGGCTTGCCACCGCTACAATCAAAAACACTAACATGGCTGTAAACAATGTGTTCAATATAGATTTGGTCGATTAGGAAAGAATAGAAAAGTAAAAAAATGTAGGACTGCTTCTAAAAAGCGATCATTATCTGAAAGAAACAAAAAGCAGTCAATAACTTACGAAGAGAAGATTATTTAATAAAATAAGGGTCTTTTTCAGATGAAATTTATTTCTAAAAAAGAGAATCTGGTGCAGCTATTGAAAAAGATCCCGATAGCTATAAACTAACGAGCAAGGATTCAATTACAAAAGCTTCAAAGTTTAAAGCTTAAACTAAAAATTATGATCGTCTTGAAATAAAAGCTTAAAAGAAATTATCCTTGAATTACAAAGCAAATATATTAGCTGATAAGGATTATGATAGTACATTACACTAATTTGAAATACGTGATTTTCCTACTCCGTAATTCTCTGAATCTGAGACATTACATTTAATGGGCACTCTCGATTACGCTATCAACTTCAATAAATATATTAATGAACATCGTGATGTAGATAAGAAGGAAATGTTCACCGGATCACCATTCTTCGAGTGTAACTAACATCGCCTTATGCATACCTCTTTTAGGCATTAAATATCTAAATAGAGTAAAATGACCAAATTTTCTAGCATAGAAATTATCATTAGGCTTTCAATTCAGATTACGTTTTCAAGCCTTAGATACATAAGAACCCCTAGAATTATTCATACCCCAATGAACTTCTTGGACTGTTAAATATACTCTGTAATGGACCGGTTTATAATGATTTAAGAGCGGCTTTCATGCTCTTAGCCGCATTTTATTCTTCAAAGCCTGAAGATATAACCAGTGAGTGTTTTTTAAACCCACTGGTTTTTCCACTATGCTAAGTACTTCAATCCTTAGTCTTCAATTTCAAACTTCAACCATTTAAAGTAAATAGGATATTGGAAAAATATACAGAAGAAGAATAGAATTTGGAGATGTTTCCTTCTATCTATAAACTTCATTACTGCAATAGGGATACTTTTTGTGATTACTTATTCGGAGAGAATTCAATCATTGTGGAGCTCATTTACTTTTACAGTGATAATCCTAT
>ARYC01010365.1:0-13553 GCA_000711775.1 Oxytricha trifallax | reverse complement strand
TCGTCTCTTAACACCCATAATTATTCTCTAATACTCTAAGAACTTCCCTTGAAACTTGTAGGCTTGCAAAGCTCCTCTCATATAATCTCTCAGTTATAGAGGCAGTTTTATAATTTAAAATTCAAATTTAAATATGAGCGCTAACATTTTAAGAAAAACAACAGCGCTTCCATCAAACTAAATGAGACTTACCTTTGGCAGCAATAAAAAGTGTGATAGCTGTGAGATGAACTCTTATAAGGAACTATCAGAGCTATCACTTGAGGTCTCTGTTATTAAAATAGAAATTAATAATAGAAAATAAATGGCAAACAAGTGTGTGGGAGACAGAGAGGAAGAGAAGGGTATTAATGAAATTCCTATACAAACTGAAGAAGTAGAAGTATACTTCTGTGAAAAGTGTGAGAGAGACTTCGCTCATAAATCTAGTTGGTATAGGCATATGAAAGAGCATAGAGAAGCCAAGCCAACAGTATACTTAAAGCACGATAAAATCGACGGAAAGTATGATTGCTTCGAGTGCCAAAAGCAGTATGCTCATACTAGAGATTTAAGGAAGCATCTTTTAAAAGCTCACAAGAAAGATTTAGAGATAGAAAAGCATGAAGATGAATTGAAGCTACTTAACAAAAGAAAAGCAAGAGAATCTTCGAAAATGGTAGAGCTCGAACAAGCTTGCGAATCAGAATATGTGAGGAAATCACGCAACCTACTAGCATCTGAAATCACAAAGATTATGGTTAAAATTCAATATAAAAAGATTCCAGTTCTTGCCTAAGTTGACCTAGACACTTCACTTTAAAGCTACCTTATATTAGAAGACTCCTTTGATAAGAAAGTTATCAATGATCATCAGTATGCATACAAGGTGTATCCCTTCAAGTATCTCTTAAGAGATGATAAATATTAGATGGAGTTCACAGATGAGTATCAAGTACTCACTCAAGCAAAGTTTAAAGAGTGTAGTTACTTAATCAAGCTAGATGCTGTTCTCCTTGCGAAGGATCATATTGCTTTCAGACTCCCACTCTATGAAATGACCCTCAGAGATTTTATTACTGATCAAAGGAATCATAAGTAGCTTGCTTTGATAGGCAACTTAAACCTTACAAGGTATAAAAGAGCTACATAAGTTAGGCTTTGTTCATAGAGATTTGAAACCAGAGAATATTATGATAAATTTCTCACCTGTAAGAGTGACAATTATTGACTTCAACAGAGCTTTAATGGTAGAAGTATCAAGGCTAGGAAGTGTTATGGGAACTCCAGGCTATTATCCTGAAAGAGAAGACTGGAGAGATGGAGACTATCAATGGATGTGTGGGCTTTAGCAGCAATAATAATAGAGTGCGATATGCCTCGGAAAGATTACTACTCTACAAGGTGTGAGAAAGATGCTAAGTAAAGAATCAAGTAATTTATAGACAAAACCAGAGTATCTCAATCATTAAAATAATTGGCAGAATCAATAATCTTAAAACCAAACTCTAGATCAGACATAACATTAGAGAAGTTAGAGTTGTGGTTAAGTAAAATAAACTTCAGACCTCTCCCACATGATCCAAAAGTGCATTTTGAGTGATTAAATTAAATACATTTACTATAAATTCACATTAAAATCTATTAATAACCCCAACCCCTAACAAATTCCCTACAAATCAAAGCACTTATAAACCTCATTAAGGGGTTTTGGGGTTTTGAATCCAATCAATTAGCTATTTAAAACAAATAAATATATAAATATTTGTGGTTTAGATTTTCAATTTATAATATAACAAATTTAACCAAACCTTAATATTATCGACTAAGTTATTTCACTAACATATTTTCTTCTATAAAATGAATAATCCTTCTAACAATTAAGAACAAGTCACTCAAGAAATGTTTAAAATAATTAAATTGCATTATATTTTGAGAAGATATTTTATTTTAGTGTATATAATTTGATAAACCTCTTAGACATCAGAGTTAGTGACTACACTTGAAAGCAAAAATGTTATCTCCCTCTCGAACAAGTCTTCGGCTCAATAGTAAGTTACTACTGACGAGGTATATGAATGCCAGTTTCCAGAATGTGACAGACGCTTCACTACCAAGTTCTCTCTAAAGAGGCACTACTACATTCACTCCAGATAGAAAACTTTCACATGTGAATACTGCAGCAAGTCATTTGCGTTGCCCTAGTACCTCAAAGAGCACCAATCACTTTTTTATGTTTTAAGTGATTAATAATAGATATAGGGAAGAAGTTATTTTATTAAGAGTGAATACACTCATACAAACCAAGAGCCATTTGTTTGTGGGGTGGACGGGTGCACAGAGGCTTTCCGACAACGTGGAAAGCTTTCTCTCCATAGACGTACTCACAATAACTTCAAAAAGAAAGATTACAGATTACTCAACACAATAGAAATCGTGAGATTAATCAATGTAATTGTAATTAATTATTTTAACATTGAATGAGTGAATCAGAACACTTCAATACTTTGCTAGGCATAGTGGAGAAACTAAAGAGACCTTACTCATAGAGTGAGTCGGCTTTGTAAGTGGAAGCCATTAATGATTAATAAGAAAACCTATCAATATAACCAGAGAGTGAAAATCAGAATCAAACAACTATTTTTAATTATAATTACACCTATTTCCAATAAATTAGAATTATTAAACTTAAATTCTAAGTTTAATTTTGATGCTAACTACCCTGAAACACGTGGAGGAATCTGATCATTAGTAATGCAAGTCAACTCAAAGTACAAATGTTACCTTATCGAACTCTCTGAGCTTCTCTCTAAGCAATTGTGATCAAAGTAGGTTACAGGATATCTCACTTTCTAAAAAGAGTCTTCTTCTATAAACTAGCTAGCACGTCATTGACTTAGATTATAGAAATTTTACTTTATAGAATGTAATTTACAATAAATTGACTTAATTTATTGTAAAAATATGCATAAATTTGACTTCGTCAATTAGAACGAGACTGAATGTGCAAAACTGCTGTCAAACAACTGGGCTCCAATGAAAAGAAGGAGAATCACACATGCTCAGAAAATGGAAATGTTAAATAATCAATAAGCTTCTACCTAATAGTAAAATAGTAATATGGTGTCTTAAGAAAGCAAATAAATTAAAAAAAAAATTATTTTATACTTTAAAATAATTAATCAAAATAGAATACAAAAAAATTAAAAACTCTTAGAAAATAATGTAATTGTCTGAAAAAAGAATTCAAAATGCTGAAATTATTAATTTTTAATTTTTTATATTTATTAAATCAATATTTATTTAATTTACATCTTAATATGAAATAATAATTTAAGAAGACTTCTCCTTCAGTTGTGATAATCAATAAAAATCTAAACATGAGAAAACTATTCATTAAAACTAAGATCTTTAATATAGATTGAATGATAATTTTTAGTACTGTTAACTTTAAAATAAAATTTAATTTTTTATTAAAATATAATTCTATTATGAAATTTAAAATATTCTAAAAACAATTTTTATCAATAAACTAATAGGTTACGAAGAAATTATTATTTTTTTTCTTCTAATTTTCTTATTCTAAGATTGAATTTATTGTAAACTTTAATTCGACATCTTTTATAATTTTCTTATACTTTTTTTTATTATAAATCCTTTAAAATTTCTTCAAAAATCTTGAAAATCAACAGATTAGCACAGATTCTTATCCTAACGCCTAATCTAACCTGCAAGATACAACAATTTATTGCATTTTTTTAATTAATTATATAAGATTATTTCCAGGGCCCTCAAAATATCTAATATCAATAAGAAAAATTAAATTTACCGGAAGACCGATACACAAATCTTAATTATAATAATGTAGTCATTAAATCCTAAAATTAAATAAATAATATTGATGAGAGTTAAAATAATCAAAGAGTGTAAGGTAATATTGCTAAATAAGAAATAATTATCATTTAATTGAAAAATTTATTAAATTAAAAATTATAATTATTTTACAATAATAAAAATGAAAGCAATATCGTCAAACCAATCTTCAATAAACCTTTAATCAGTCTGTAATAATAACAAGGATCATAAGTCTTCCCAATAATATAATTAGTAATAATTTTTACTTTTTATTATATTAATTTTTTGCTGATTATTTAAATTTTTTAAATGTATATTTATGATAAAAATAAAAATTAAATTATTGTTAATGACATCTGGACTTCCATATATGAATCAGAGTCTAGTGACAAACATCAATAATCACAATTAATATTAGTAACAATAGATATTTGCTAACAATCTAATCTTCTAAAGATAACAATAGCAAGCTATTATTGCCAGTTTAATTTATGTTATTTAATATGGCTTGGTAAATTTTATTTTCATGAATCTTTTTAAGAGACATAATTATAAATTTATTTAAATTCTCAAGTTTTCATTTGAATTTTATAATTAGTTTATAAAATATGAAAAAATTAAAAACCTTTGAAAATCATAATAAATTAAAATATTTTAAAATAAAAAAAACATTAGAAAGGATTGTAGCCTTAATTTAGAAATATAAATTATTTCTAAAACTAACAAAATTAAATAAAATAAAAAAATAAAAATTGAGTAATATTTAAATAATTAATATTTAAAGCTTACTACTAAATTTTGCCAGTTCTATTGCCTCCGAAAAGTAGCAAATTAATTATATGTTAAACTTGTAATTTAAAAATTATAATTAGCATTTATTTTACGGAGTGCCTAACATGAACAATGTCGCAGGTCTACGAGCACAGCAGCAAGTAATCTTGGTTCAAAACCCAAACTAATCCTACTTCTACAATCCAAACTTAATATGACATATTTTAAAGTTTATCAAATAAATTAATGAATTTTTACAAATACTTTTAAACCTGATACCTCAATATGGAATGGGAATGTACTATCAAAACAAGTAAATTAGTAACACCTAATCTAATTAATGACTTTAAAATATAAATAAGTTCTCTTAAGTGATCAAATATATAAATAAAATATTATTTCTTCGATAACAGGTTGTTAATGAATAGAATGAAAGGAATATTATAATAAGTATGATAACTATTAACCTTAACTTTATTCATAAAATATTTTCCAAATAAAAATATACACATGCACATAATATTTGTATTTTATCATCTATCTAATATCACTTTAATTGTATATGATTGATTTTAAATAAAATCAATATATTTTGATTATAAATTACTTGCAATTATTATAATATTTACTCTAAATTGGCTACATTAAATTTAATGCATCAAGCTATACTATAATTCAAAGATAGTGTGAAATGAAGATAATCAGTTGGATTTTAACATTATTAATGATTATCAGTAAATTTTAAGTTTAAATACATAAATTTAATTATAATAGCTTTACATTTCTTTAATTAAAGTGTGCAGTGATATTATTATCCGAACAAATAATGTTAAGAAAGTGTTCATAATCAGAGGTTAGACCTGAGAATAAAAATGATGTATTTTAAGAGAATGAATAGATTTTTAAACACATTTGACATAAAATAAGATGCCTATCTACAAAAGAGTAATAATTAAAAAATGATTAGAAATTTGAGAATAAAATAAATTGAGATAATCATGTTATAAAATCTAAAATCTTAAAAAATCTATTCTTTGTTAATTAAATAATTTTTCAGCAAATATTTATTCAATTTTTAATTTGACTTGTATTGTATGAAGCACATTGTTGACATTTATGTCCTACAATATGAAACTTGACTTAGCTTTATGTGTTGCAATCATTTAGTAAAAAGTAATAAAAATAGAGCGTATATCTTACGAATAAAGACAATATAATTAATATAGACAGTGAATTATAATCTGTTTTTAAAAAAAAACGTTTATAACATATATTGAATTAAATAAATAAAAAATGAATTGAAAAAATAATTTAAGAAAAATCGTTTTTCTTAGAGAAAAATTAAATTACAAACAATAATCTCTACAATATATTTTTTTTCGATGTAAATTTAATTTTAAATAATTAATTAGAAAATAAAGCTTTTGAATTAATTTAGTTTAATCACTTTATACATAATTTTAAGCGTTTGTATTATCTTAAAGAAAGTTATAGAGCAATGTTTATACTAAATCTTTATTACAAATCTTTTCAATCGAAAGATTGATAAATCCCAAAAGATTTACTATTTTTACTAATTGCACGAAATAGTAACATCAATATTTTTGTACTCTTCTGGCATAGGGGTATTTGCAATTTCAAGATCTAATTAAGCTTCGAAGCTTTTAGGATCTACCATAGATTTTCTGCAAATGGGACATGCAATATTCTTGCGAGCGTATGTGCTAAAGCATTTAGAGTGCAGGGAATGTCCGCACCTCAAGAAATTTGGAGCGTCTCTACTGGTAAATAGATCCATCATACATACTGCACAATCGTTGTTCAACTTGGCTGGTTTGCAATAATGAGTGTCTTTCATTTTTATGTTGTAGCAACATCCACAGATTTTGCAATGGTAATTATTCTCTTTACCTCCTACTCTGCATATTAATTAAATTGAAATAGATGAATTTCAATCAATTCAATAATTATTTATATTCCACACTCCTCACAATGGAAAACTTTCTTCTTTTCATACTCATCATCAAAGAATTTGCAAATTTCACACATATATCTAGCAAATAATAATCCACAATTCTCGCAATTTTATTAAACCTATCAAAAAGATATTAGTTTTCTAATATAAATTTACTTTTTAGATAGTATCACATTTCATGCATTTTATAATGGTATATTATTCTAATAAATTTTTAAATATCTCAATGAGCTTTGATATTTGATTTACTTAATATTTAAAGTGAATATTGAAATTAAAATTAAATAAATTACCAAAATGTCAGATTTCATCATTAAAAATAGAAAATATGAACTTCTTAATTTTGTAATGGACTCTCAAAGATATGAAATTTAATCTAACTTCTCCTTATCGAATGAAATTATACATAAAATAAGTTTATATTTAATTTTATAGGGAATGCATATATTAATTAATTAATAAAATTATCTAAGAAAATTAAAAAATCTTTAATAAATATTTTTAATCTTTTTTTTTATTTACTTAAAATTAGTCATCTCTATATTGACAAAAACATAAATATTTCTGTTTAAATATTTCTAAATATTTCAATATAAAACGAAAATAAATTCATAAAAATTCATATCTAATAATATCTTCAGAAATAAAATAAAGGGACTAGTCACTTGAATTTTAACAAAGCGTGAAAAAAATACTCCCCATTATTTTTCTAAATTACTCATTATTTTTAGTTATTTAAAATGCAATTGTAAATATTCTTGAAGAGCCTTAACCTTGAAAACTAAGATAATGATCAAGTTTTATAGTTTCTTTTTTGCCAGTATCCCTTCTAAAGAATATTTCAATTGGTATATTAAAAACACCCCATCCAATTCTGGTCATTTAGAAAGGGGCTGATTTTACATCTATCTCAGTGACTCCAAATGTTGGATGCAGGCCAAATCTTACTTTCTATATATACCTCTTAAACTTAAATTACAATTTACTTTATAAAACTTCTTAGAAAACATAATAATTAATAACTTAGTTTAATTGAGTCATTGGAATTTAATCCTTAATTTGGAACTAATCTGACAAAAGTAGTCCATTCATTCGCATTATAATTATCTTAGCCAACTTTCTTAGGATTTTGTACAGGTTTATGATCATTTCCATAGATAAACTTTATTCTTATTTAGTTCCCTTCAAGTAGCCCTTGCGTCTTCAGTTCTTCAAGTCTTTCCTTAAATTTGATTTCATTTTAACTTAAAATCTTCGCTTGCAATTTCAAGTCCACTTAAACTTAGTTTTGTATTCTGATAAAACATAGACTTTAAACTTTTTACAAACACAATTTATTAATTTAGAGAAGGTTTAAGGGTTGTAGTCAATTGGAAAATCAAATCTGCACATTGGACATTAAGTTTTTTATTGCACTAATTGATTGATACATTAAATGCAGAAAACATGGTTGCAGGGTAAAGTGCAAGGTTCGACCATAATGACGAAGCATATGTTACAGTCTTCTTAGGTGCTATTACTTTCCATAATTATTCCTGGATATTTAAGCAGTTTGAAAATACTTTTTAATTATAAGATTAATATCAGTTTACTTATATGTCACTACAGTAATTGTCCGATTTATTTATATCAGATTTCATAAAAAGTAAAAACGAAATATTTTAAAGAATTAATGATAGTTTAATAAGCTAAAATAGATAGAATATTCATTAAGTATGCTTGTCTTGGTTATCAAGTAATTTAGCTTTCTTTTCATTATTATAAGATTGTTTATCATTTGAGAAATATGATAAAAAAATGGATTAAGTAGGTTTTATATAAATTAATTTAGGTCTAACCCTCATTTTAAATTTATGGCATAAAGTCATTTTTAAGCTAAAGAGTAATTATAAAATTACTAGAACTTATAATAAAATAATTCTATTAATGGGAAATAGATATTATAAAATTATTAAATTGCTAAAGAATTTTGAAAAATTTCATATGAAAGAAATTATTCTATCTTTTAATAATTAAATTTTAAAATACGATAAAGAAATCAATCTTTACAATAACTCTTCCATCCCTTAAGAAATATTTCTTAGACTTTAAGTTGTGAAGAAATGTGAGAATAATGTGAGATACAACAATTGATGCGATTATTGTTGCAAGTGAAATCCATGTTTTAGCCCAATCTACAGGTATATCATTTTACAATTGAGTCCAATCTTTAAAGTGATCTCTGCATTCAATTAAAACATAAAATTTTATTTAACTTAAAGAATTGTTCTTAATAAAAATATTCAGCAAGTCTATCTGATGCCCAACCTTAACTTACTACAACATATTCATACTTGAAATCTGAGTGAGCAAAATAACCTAAATGATGTCCATAGATGGGTCTTCTTTGTTGAGCCACAGATCCTAAAAATGACAGGAAAATGTAGAGAACACAAACTAACAAGTTTATCATTACATGCTTGTGTGACATCACTAATCTATTAAGAAGAAAGTCAAAAATTTAATTGAAAATTTTTAGTATGGTTAGCATGTATCTATATTATTTTAATTTTAGCTCTAGAGTAAATATTTTGATTATATACTGAGTTTTTGCTTTAGAAAATAATTTTTAATGATTAAATTAATAATCATAAACAAGCAGGTGATGGATTTTAATTTATATTGTTTTAAAATTGTAAAAATTGGTTATAAATGAGACTCTTTTCAATTTTATATGTAAAACTTAAGAATTAAAGTCATAAATATTCGATACCCTTAAAATAAACAATTAAAGTCAACAATAAGTGCAATAAGAGGCATTATAACAGCGAAGAGCATGACATATCCACGCCACTGTTCGAATCCAAAGTCAATATATGTTTGGCATGCTTAATCCTCTCTAAAGAACAAGAAGAATGTAACATTTGATGCAATTGTAAAGGGCCATGCGAGAGTGTATAGCAAGATACCTGTTTTCCATGTAGTTGATTTTTCTTTTTCTTCCACTGGTTGATTTTTCTCAGCTAATTTTCTTTCAATGACCTGTCTGCCTGAGGATACGAACAAGAAACCGAGGCCAAGCAAAGTGAAAGAGAGCGACCAAAAGTTCAGGTACATCACACATTTCTTTACGTTTATATAAAAGTTCATCATCCAGATAACCAAAATTAGTATCAAGCTTATTTAATTTTAAAGTTATATCAAATGAATATTACTCATTAAAACTTATCAAATAGATATACAAGGTTTACAAAGTTAATTAAAAAAAGCTAATTAATCTGACGATTTACATGTTTACAAATGAAATGAAGGGTGCGCTGTAACCAACATTATTGAAGAACTCTTCCTATTGATTCCATAAGAAATAGTCAACCTTCTACGGCAAAGATTTCATTTTTATCTTAAATATATATTACTATAATTTATTCAAAATTTTGGATATTATTCCATGTATAACAAAGAACTTTGAATTAGCTATAATTTTTAATGAATTAAAAATATTTTAATATTACAATTAAAAGCCATTCGCAAAATTTAAGAAGATAATAGTTCTTTAATGTTGATTTTTATAAATTATTTAAATAGCTTTGATTTATGATAATTATTCATTAATGAAGATTAAATATTAATTTCATGTGTTATTTTATGCAAAGATAGCTTTAATGAATGCTAGTTAAAGTTTATAAAACATTTAATAAACAAATTTTCGATAAATTCAAAGAAACTTACTTCTTAAAAGAATATTTTTAATTCTTGAATCAAGAATAATTAATTTACTTTTTTAAATGTTATATTCTTTCAAGCTAAAATATATATTGAGGATATGGTTTACACCCATCATTTTAAATTAGGTAAATGATATTTTAACATGCCTACAAAGAACAAATAAATATGATCAAAGTTATTTTAAGTTGAAGAAAAATTTAATCTCCATATTAGCTTGGTTAAAATGATTATTTGTAACTTCTACAATTGACTCTATTTATTTTACTAATTTATGAAATTATTTTGTTTTCATAATGTTTATATAAACTTTTTGCGCCTTAATTTGATTAGAAAATATTTTATAACCATGAAAAATTTGAAACAGTTAGTATATTATTAATGGATCTATGAAAAATCAAAAGAATAATAATCCAAAAACTATATTAAAATACAAATTTCATATTTAATTAAATAAATTTTTAATTTTCAACAAATATTTTAGTTTTACTTCTCTTAAAATTAATATCTCCCAGATCCTTTTTATAATCTTAATTGAGAAAATATTATCTTGAAAATATAATATTATTTAATTAGTTGCAAGAATAATTGTATGATTTGCTTAGAATATAACTCCACCGCAGATTCCATGTAAATCAGCGATTCTACTCATTATACCTCTATTCTCGTTCTATAAAATTGACAAAGTTGATTTTTTTATCTGTTTTTTTCGCTCTCTCTGATAGCAGTCCCCTTATTCTCAGATTTGCCTTTGGCTACTCTAAAAATACAAATAAGTTTAATATATCAAAGTGTTAGGTTCATGCAATTGTGATAAATCTTTAGAAAAAAGAGAATTACAACAATTAAATTAACATTTTTAGAAATAATAAAAATGTCTGATCAGAATATGCAAAGTGCAACTCACAATACAAAAGACATCTGAAATTTTTTATATTAATCGTACTTTGTAAGAGTAATGGAAGAGAAGAAAAATATTTATAAGATATCAATTTTCTTTTGCATTTATTACTATTGTTAATATTAAAAATCTAATTATTATATTTCTCTATTTTCAAAAAGTATTATAAATACGGCGAAGACTGGAACAAAGATTATAAATATTTAAAATCTAGTTTATAATACTGACATCTGTATTGGTTTGATTTTGAAATTATCTCAACTCCTCTTCATGAACTTTTGTCATCATTTAGCGAACTGATTCGAGTAAAATTTCGAGATTCGTTCCCTCCTTCGCTGAAATAGGAATCACTTCTGTGTGCGCTACTTTCTAATATAACAAATTAGTTTTAAATAAATATATAGTTAAATTCATAATATTTGAAGGAAAATGTAAAGAGTTAAGAAATAGATTTAATTAATCAAAACCCCAAAACCCCTTAGTGAGGTTTATAAGTGCTTTGATTTGTAGGGTATAGTTGGGATCTTATTGGGGTTAGTAGAGAAAACGCAAGTTTTATATGAATTTAATGTATATTTAATGATTATTATATGACTTAAATCAGACGAATTTTATTTGCTTATCTTTGTGGTGCCTCTTAAATCTAGCTCTCAGTAGTGGTTCATGTATGTCTTCTAATGATTATCTAGGATAAGCTGGAGCTTTTACGATTATCATCTCTACAAGCTTCTTAATTTCATTGCAGACATCTTCCTGTTATATATGTTTAGAAGCCAAACTTATTGGTTGTTTCTCGTGCTTTGTTCCAATGTAAGACATACTTTCCATATCGCACTCTAATATTATTGCAGCAATCTCCATACATCCCACTAAACTGAGCCATTCGTCCACTTCTCCCTGATTGGAAAGTATCCTGGTGTGCCAAGCACCTTAGCTAAAGTCACTATTTCTTATCTTATCGCTCTATTGAAATCAATGACGGTTATTTCTAATGGACAGAGATTTAACGTAATATTTTCAGGCTTCAAATCTCTATTCACATACCCAAGTTCATGAAGCTCTTAAACACCCTTAATCATTTATGACAGTATCTCATTTAAATCATCTGGGTATCTATTATGATAGAGATACTCTCTCAAAGTGATTTCAAACTTTTTCAGTCTTAATGCAACAAAGCCATGCCCAAGAATAACTCCATCGAGTCTAAGTAAGTTCTTAAACTATTTTTTCTAAGCCTCTCTCAAGATTATGTATTCATTTGCAAATTCATTTTGATACTAGTCGTTTTTAATGAGATACTTGAAAGGATATACTTTGTAAGCATACTCATCAACCACTATAAGTTTAGCCTTATTGGGCAGGTCAAAATGCAAGTAATTTTCAATACAGCTGTCAATATTAAATGCATTCAATGTAGGTATATACATAGCTCTTTCTTAAAGACATGCTATAAGAGTACCATTTGCTGGCTGATTCATTAATTCAAATCGCTTCTGTCTCTTAAGCCTCTCCTCATTTTCTCTTTATGACTCAAGAGAGTTGATATTTCTTTTAACAGGTATAAGCTTTTAAGTTTCTTCATCTTTGATCAGGAATTCGCTTAAATGATGCTTCTGCATATGCCTCTTTACTTTGGTTGAGTGAGTATAAGACTTTATGCATGTTTTGCACTAATATCTACCATCTATTTTATCATGCTAAAAGTAGATCTTAGCTCTACCAGAGTGTACCTCTTTGATGTGCCTCTTCAAGCTAGACTCTGTTGAGAAGAAATTTTAGCAGTCTTCACATTAAAATGTTTTAATTTTTTCCATTTGTTGCTGTTCTTTATCTTCCTCAACTAATTCAACTTATGTTTAAACTCCTATCTCTGCACTCTACTTCTTGTTTTAAACTTAAATTTTAAAGACCTCAGCTTCAAACTCTAGAGCTCTTAGGCCAACCTCCTTCTCAATATAAATTACTTCTGGTTTCTTGGAGTAGCCAAAGTTAAGCTATGATTATCCACTGCTAAGAGAAACTGCTTTTCGATTTAAGTTAGCCGCCATGTTTAAATTCAAATTTAAATTTTTATTATTAAGCTCTAATAACCTTTCTGGTTATAGTCACTCTGTATAGGAGTTGATGCGACAACAATTATAGTTGAATTTAAGGTGTTAGAGATCATATTTATACTTAGTTTATAAATATAATTTTTCTAATTTCATACTTAATAATTTCTACTTTGGTACCAACAAAGTATAAAATCGGGTTGGTACTGGAACCAATTAGGTTTTGAACCATTTTGGAACTTTTCCATTAATACCTCATTAGTTTAAAACTAGGTTCTAATTAAGTATTGGTACTATTAAATTGGTACTAATTTAAATT
>ARYC01010364.1:0-18074 GCA_000711775.1 Oxytricha trifallax | reverse complement strand
TTTCCTGATGAAAGACTCAAAGAAGATAAAATGTAGACCTTGATTAAATGCACAAAAAACTTATTTAGACCAAGTCCTCAAGTAATTTGGTTGAAGAGATGAGAAAGGAAGAAGTTTGGGGCAGAGAAATATTTAAAATCGATTTATCTCGATGGGGTAAAATTTTTTGTGAATACAATAAGAATGAAAGTTAGTCGTTAAATTTTTCTCTACATCTTATACTTTTAAAATTTTTTCATAGCTATTTTGTATAGAGAGATATTAATTTATCAGGAGTTAAAAATTTTAAAAGTTAAATTTAAAAGGTTTACAGTTAAGATATGATAAATCTAATATGATTTATCGATGAGTCAAATTATTGGCTGTTAAAATATATCAAATTCAAATCAATATCAGTTAAAACGATACTATAAAATCAAAAAATACTAAAATTCCATATTTAATTTATATTTAAGTTTTATTTTAACAATTTCCCATTTTAAATCTATTTTGATAATACTAATAACATCAAGTTCATACATGCTGATGAAGCAGTGTTCACATTCAACACTTTCATTAATAAGTCCTGGAATAAAAAGTATGATAATATAGAAGTATATGACTAAAAATTAAAGGTTGCCACTCACAAAATTTTAGCTGGTGAAGATTCAGGTCTAGAAGCTTATGTCATTCATCCTCGCTCTATTAAGCGAGAGTAGTATATCGAGTTTTTGCATAAGCTCAGAGAGAAGTATAGCAACTAAGAAATCATCTTGCTTGTTGATAACTTATCAGTTCATAAGACTAAGGAGTCTAAGAAAGCTTATGAAGAGTTAAACATAACTCCTGTATAAAACGTTCCTTATAGCCCATAATTTAATGGAATTGAATTTTACAGGAGTTAAATCAAGACTTACTACAAGAAGCTACTGCTGTATCATCTAATGCATTATTTACCAATCTATACAGTAGACTCGATACAAAGTAGTTGTAAGGTAGTGAATAAATATAAGACAACGATATGTGCAAGGAAGAGGAGAATGAATGTTTATTAATAAGTTTTAGACTTAAATGAATGAAATAGTTCACATATTAAATGGACCCTTAAAAGGATAAGGCTTCTCTTTCTTTTCTTCTTCTTCTTAAGGCTTGAAAGGCCCTAAGTTTCTTCTTTTACTGCCATCTCCTGCATCAATGTTCATAATATCTTCTTGCTTTTAAATATCTTTATAAAGTCTCTTGCTAACTTAATGAACTGTCAGCTGTTTCTTTCTCTATGAACCTTAGCATGCTCTTTTATTAGATATATCCCAGTGCCAAATTTTCCCACAAAGTTATATCTCAAAGCTTATTTGAAAGATAGGGATGCTTCTTAAGCTCCTCTAGCCAATCTGAACTTATTAGAATGTCTTGCTTCTTCTAGTCTTCAGGAGAAATAGAATATCGTTTCTTATGAGCTTCTTCAATTATTTCTCTTAGATATTTCTCTTTTATTGTTCAAATAACACCAAAGAAGAAGTTCCTCGCAAGTAGTTCATTAGAGAGTTGTTTCTTAGGAAGGTAAACAACCACTTCCTCATCTTATATGGCGTCTTCATAAAGATTAGTGACTGAAATCTCAGAGTAGTTTGTAATTTCATTTAGTTTAATGTCTTTAATTTTAAAAGGTTATTCCATCATTGTTCCTTTTCCTATAAATGAATTTCAAATTATAATTTATAGACTTCTGGATCCTATTATTTATAAACTTACTATTAAATATGGGCATCTTATAGGAGGTCAACCCTGCAATGATACGTGGAGATAGTTTGCAGAAGCTGTAACAAACTGCATAGATTGAGCTCCATTTTTATCAATTTAGTTCCATTAAATTAGTACTAAATTTGTTTTATTTTAATTAGTACTGGTACTAAATCCGTTTGATTTTAATTGGTACCAATTTAATAGAACCAAAACTTAATTTGTACCTAGTTTTAAACTAATGAGGTTTTAATGGAATAGTTCCAAAATGGTTCAAACTTAATTGGTACCAGTACCAACCTGAATTTATTCTTAGTTGGTACATTATAAATATTATTAAGAATAAAATTAGAAAATTTATAGCAATAAATTTAGTATAAATATGATGCCTAACACCTTAAAATCAATCATTATTGTTGCTGTGGCAACTCCTATACATAGTTACTATTATATGAGAGGTTACTAGAGCTTTATAATAGAAATTTAAATATTAGTTTAAACATGGCGGCTAACTTTAACCGCAAGCAGTCTCTCTTGTCAGTAGATAATCTCAGCTAAACTTTGGCTAAACTAAGAAGCCAGAGATCATCTACATTGAAAAGGAGCCAGGGCTTAGAGCTCTTGAGTTTGAATCAGAGGTGATTATTCTAGAAATAAATATCAGGAAGCAGAGTGCTGATATGGCCATTTAAATGCTAATAGAAGATGTTGAGGGGTTAAAAGAACAGGTCCCAGTAGAGCAATTTATTGTGATGATTGCTAAAATTTCTTCTCAACTGATTCGAGCTTGAAGAGGTACATCAAAGAGATATACTATGGGAGAGCTAAGATATATCTCAAGCACGAAAAAGTCGATTGCATGTATTAATGCACAACTTGTATGAAGTCCTACAACTATTCAGCAAAATTGAAGAAGCACATGCAAAAGCATCACTTAAGCGAATTCTTGATTCAGGATAAAGAAACTAAAAGATTTATACCTACCAAGAGAGAGTCTAATACTTTGAGTAATAAAGAGAGTAGCAGGACAGACTCAAGAAATAGAAACTGTAAGACTTGATAAATCAACCAGTAGGTAACACTATGTTAGCATTCTTCTAAGCCAAAGCAATGAACATACCTGGATTAAATCCAATTGACATTAGCAACTGTATTGATAACTAAATTGCATATAAGCGTCCCTGCAAAACAAAAACTTATTGTCATTGATGAGTATGCATACAAGGTGTATCCTTTCAGCTATCTCATTAAGTATGAACAGTAATAAAATGAGTCTGCTAACGAATTCATGATTCTTAGAGAGGCAAAAAGAAGATATTGCAAGAACTTGCTTAAGCTAGATGGTGTTATTTTAATCTATGGTTTTATCCCATTAAGGCTTTAGAAATATGAAATGACTCTTAGAGATTATCTAAACCATAAATGATACCCAGATGATTTGAATTATAGATTATAAAATATGATAAAAGGTGCCAAGGAGTTGCATGAACTTGAATATGCTCATTGAGATTTGAAGCCTGAAAATGTCATGATAAACATCTGTCCTTTAGAAGTAGTTGTTATTGATTTCTACGAGCCTAAAGATAAGAGATAGTGACCTTAGCAAAAGTTCTTGGACAGCTGGATACTTACCAATAAAAGGAAATGGACCAATGGCTCTGTTTTAGTGGGATGTATGGGCAATTGAGGCAATAATACTAGAGAGTCATATAGAAAGTATGACTTACTTTGGCAAAAAGTTTGAAAAATAATCAATCAGTTAAGCTTATAAACATGTCAAATAAGAGGTGTTATGCAAGGAAATACTCCATCATATCCTAGATAAACATTGGATAACATACTTAAGCCACTTGAGAGAGCAAAATAACAAAATTATAACAAAGACAATGAAATAAAATTTTTTTAAATTATAACAACTAATATTTATAAAACAAGTATTAAATTCACATAAAACCTGCGTTAACTCCAATAAGAACCCAACTAAATAATACAAATCAAAGCACTTAAAAACCTCACAAAAGAAGTTTTGAGGATTTGACTATGTATAAAATGAAATTTGAAAAAATAATGCAATATTTTATGATAAAATATAGAATTAAAGGAAAATTGCTGAATACCCCATATATAATGGAATTTGTAAAATATTATAGGAATACATTTGATTTGGTAAATAGATTTATAATTAATAAATTAAATAATTAAAATCGTGGTAGCTTACTTTGTCCTAACCTAGACAATATGGCATTTCCTCAATAGAGAATTCAAAATTAGCTAGACTTTACAGTTGGCGGTACTCCTCTATCGCATTCCTTGAGCGAGATAACTTGACTTTAATTTTGGCATCAAAATCAAATTAAAAAATCACCAAAAATTAAAGTAAAGTTTTCTCGCTCCAGGTATGCGATAGAGGGGTACCGCGAATGATAAGAATCAGCTAATTTTATATTCTCTTTCAATCAAAAACCATATTTTCTATGTTTGGACAAAGTTAATTGCCACGAATTATATTTTAATCAATTTTTATTTTCAAACATTTACCATAAATGGTACAATATTTTTTTAAGAAATATTACCCTTAGGTTTTTATTAAATATAACTATAATTATAATATAATATTTTTTAATTAAATCTATAATAAATACAAAATATTTTATTTAATAATCTTATAGATAAAACAATGATTGAATACACTATTATTATTATTATTATTATTATTATATATAATACAGAAAATTTTATTATAATTCATATTTATAATTTAACAAATATTCCATTGATGTCCGAGAAATAAAACTCGTTTATCAATAAATTATCATATGGAAATATAATAATTATAAATGATTGTGAAACAAAAGAGAATATATTGTAAAATTGTGGTAGACAAATAGTGCAAATTCTAGAATAAGTTATATATTATTAAAATTTTACAGAATTTCTCTAAGAAAACAATCATGTTATTAATTTCTTTTTAGACATAATCATCTTATCAACATAATATTAAATTAAATGAGCCTAAATATAATAAAAATTAAAGGTCAAAATTTTGTCTTGATAAATGAAAAAATGAATACTGATAAGATGATTGCAGAAATTAATCAACTTTTAAATAATAAATTTTAATTTTTAATAATTAATTTTACTTTTTATTAAAAAGAACATGATTTTACCATGAATTAAACCCATAATATATAGTCTTAAATAATCTATGTATTAAGATCTTATGACTAATTTAATTTTATAATTTTAATCTCTTTCATATCTTTCAAATATACTTAGGATAATTTATATTGATAATTCAAGATTTACTAATGTTGTTACAGAATTCTTTGATGATTGAAAAAGAAAAGCGTAAAAATAATAAGAAAATATCTAAAAGAGTTCCTTTTGATAAAATCTGAAGAAATAATTATATTTTAGAGAAAATTATTAAATTAAAACGGAACTAAAAATTACGTACTAAATAGTTCCCACCCAATCTTGTTCAATGATGAAATCTGACTTATAAAATTTAAGCTACCCACTATCGAAGCTATATCAAACACAACCAATGATTCTAATCCCTCTATAAGACAACTAACTCATCTATAGAAAACTATAAAACTCGGGTCTCGGAACGAGACTGAGTAAGAAAGAAAGATCCTTCATTTTAAGGACTTGGTACCTACTAATGAGCTTCAAAACTTTTCAAATTTACTTAAGTAATGAAAACTTGACACAATAAATTGCAACTGGGCACATAATTAACTTCCTTACTACATGGAAACATAAAAATGAGAATACAGTACAACTACTATTAACAGTTGCTAAAATCTCAAAGGAAGCACACAGGCTAGCTCTGTAAAAAGAGGCAACCCTCTCAGATTGGATATACTCTGAAACTGAGGAAAGCTACTACTCATTAGAGAGCGAAACTTTCATATATAGTATCCCAATAAAGAAAATACGTCACAGACCGGTATCATCTAGAACAGAAAATTTTCTGACCAACACATTACAACAGAATCTGACCAATGACGTCACACTTTCTCGTACCAACTAATAGAGTAAGGTGATATAACATGTATCATAACTTGACCAATAAATATCTGAAGTTTAAATCAAGCTATAAAATCAAGTAAACTCAATTAACAAGGTAGATACAACAGGCCAAAACTTAATCGAGATCTAGACTGAGAACCAAGTCTAAACATAATAGACAATACAAAAACCAGACACTATTATGACAGAATAAGAAGAAGAAAAGAAGGAGGAATAACCTCCAAGAACAACAGTGCCCAGATAACCACTCAAGTAATTTGTCCCCTAAGGGCCACCACTTGACAAAATCCTTTCCTTTTAGGAGAAACCTAAATTCTCCATGCTACTTAAAGAAGAAGAGCTTCAAAGATAGGAATAATAATTTGGCTAATACTCTTTATAACAACTAAAAAGGTACCTTATCTTCCTAAAAAACTTAGAAGACAAATAAAAGCTCTTCATTATAAAGCAAAATAATATGAACTCTCTAATGTTCCTCAGAAACATGTAGAGCATATAGTCAGGGGAAAGGTAGGTAAACATTAAGAAACTCACATCACAAATATCACAGAAGCGATAGAAGTTTATGAAGACGACAGTTATACATTTAACCCAAACAAGGAGATATACAAAGAACTACATATGGACTTCATAAGAGTTCTAACTTTTGTGAAAAAATCACTCACCAAAACACAAGAAATGGAAGGTGATGAAAGTGAGTATGAAGGATTACCTTACGCATACGACGACTCAAACTGGTAGAGCCGTCTAAATCACTCAGAAGTAGACTGTGAGAACGATTGGGAAGATTATTGAATTAACTAATTATATATAATCAAAACTATTAAAAGGGCTTGACCCTTACAAGCTGCCATGCATATTATGATCGGGGGTCCCTAGAGACCTCAATGTAAACTTATTATTATTAATATTATTATTATTATTATTAATATTTTAGAGAGTTAACAAAGAAATAAACAGAAAAGTGCATTTAAAAAATCGGAAAAGAATTAAAAAACTATTATAATCATAATAGATAAATTAAACATTCAAATGGAAAGAGGAAAGGACATGAAAAGCAAAAATCTTTTTAATAATTATATTATTTAAGTTTAAATTAATGATTATTAATGATAATATTATTACTTATATATATATCACTTAATTTGAGAGACTTTCTCATTACTTCAATTTTTTGCTCAAATTTTATTAATGAGGTTTCAAGAAAGTCAAAAATATAATTAAAATACAGTTCTTATGAGAATGCAATTTTTCTTCATCCTCTTTACTGCCATAATCATTATAGAGCTGTTTTTTTATGTTGTTGATTTCTAGCAAGATATTATGAATAGGTTCAAATCCATTATATCATAAACTTCACATTTTTATTAAAGATACAATAGAAGTTTATTCATAATATCTTGATAGTAATCAAAAAAGAAAAATATTTCGATAATGAGCATAATAGTAAAGTTGATGAAGAAAAATTGCATTTATGATAAAAAGAAAAATAGATGATTATAAGAATTTGATTAATATTAATAAGAATACTTTTAAAATAAAATGGAAGAAAAGCAACTCAAACAGCTTTGCCATTATTATATTCACCACAATACATATCACCATTACTAATTATCATCACGCCTTTCCTGTTCCTTTCTGTTTCTTTGCGGAGTCTTAGCTAAAGTCAGTCACTGTTCTTACCAGGTAGAACCTCTAAAAAATAAAAATTTTAGATATCTTTTTTGTAACTTACAATTTTAGTGAGTGAAAGTGCTCCACCAGCGTCGCCATTAAAAGTATTCTTATTAATCTTAATCAAATTCTTATAATCATCTATTTTTCTTTTTATTTATCGTAATTCTTTATAGAACTTTATGATAACTCATAATAACTGCATTTTAATTATATTTTTGACCTTCTTATCAATACAAATTTTTGACTTTATCATAATATTTATTTGAGACTCTTAGAACAGACATTGCAGGATCTTGAGTTAATAATCAAAATTTTGAATATCTTTCTGGTTAAATTATGCTAAAATACTTCCAATGTCTTTTAGATTTGCTATGAAATAATTCATATTATTTGCTTTAACAATAATATGAACTTCGCCTCTCTCAGCATCTGTAATAGTACAATTCGTGTAAATTTAAAAAACATGGAGAAGCTATAAATGAAGAAAAAATACTGAAAGACTTTCTAGTGATGCTTATCCAAAATTGAGTTTAAAGATAATTCATTAAAGCCTATCATTTAGTAAGCAGTCTATTTTGAGTTAAAGAATGATTATGCTTACAGAAAGCCTCGTATCCAAAAATTTCCTTAGAAGTTGTAAGAAAACCGACCATTATTAGAAATAGAAAGTATAGAGTAATAATAGCTTGTATATGAATATAATGCCAAAAGATTCACCTTAAAAAAAGAGAAATTTACAATGACACCTCAGGAAATAGCATAGGATATGCTTGAAAAGATATATTTATCATTTACCCGACTCATTTTTTAACGCTAATTTATGTATTCTGTATTTTTTAAAAATATTGATTTCAGTAATTGTATATGGGAAAAGACATTTATTTGAGTTTTCTAACAAGATATTGCTATTTCATGCCCAAAACTTGTAACCACCAATTTTAATATGATTTAATAGCTACTTTTAAAGTTAGAGTAAACAGGAATAGCAACTATTTATTAAAATTTGGTTCTGAGGCAAACCAATTAGAGACTATGAAAGATGTCAAGGGAAAAAGTTATAGATATTAGAAGATTTTAATCATATAAGAATAGTTTTCAATATATTAAAAATAATTCATTTATAAATAGTTTTAATTGAGTATGTATAGACTGCTTTGTTGTAATATTGATAAAAAATTTCAATAAAAAAGGATTGCAAAGAGATTGAAGATGAAAGTAATTAGTTGAAGTAAATTAAACCTCATTGTAATAAAACTAAAAATGGAAATTACAGCTGTTTTTAAGAAAGATACACTTCAAGCAAAATTTATTTTAATACTAAAGAAAAGAAATCGTATTAAAACTCAATGTAACTTTTGTCAAAATCATAGATGAACTTGTCAAGTCGACCTTGGAACTGTTTATCCTCAGCACTAATACCTGTTAAAGGAATGTTATTATAGTAATACATAAGTATCAAGAAGATGGACAAATAGACTCTAAGATAAAGGATAATTAAATGAAGACAGATAGATTAATATCAAAATTTGTTTATACTTGGGATTATTTTAATTTTTAGAGGAGACTAAGGCATTTACATAAATATAATTTAACAAACAGATCTAGAGTTTAGTAGACTTGTATTTTTATATGAATATATATATATAAATATATGTATATCATTCAGTATTTTAATTAATCCTTACTTTTATAATATTATATTAGCATAAATTAATTACCAAGTATTATTAAGTGATACTATTAGGCTTATTTTATTCTTAAGTTTAATGCCAAACCTTATAGAAAAATGAATCTCTCATTACATTTTGAATATTTTTAGAACTAAGATAAAATAAAAATTGATTATTGCCTGAAATTAATATTTAATTAGACTACTTGACATGCTTAAATATTTATAAATAAAATTAATCCAGTGTATTAATTAAATAATAAGCAAATATTTAAATATTTTATACATCGATCTATCCAATCTTTGTTCTTTCTTATAGCATGGGATTATTTTAATTTCAAGGTCTTATCATCAATACTTTGCTTTAGCCTATTTCCCCCATTTAACATACCTAAATATTGATCGTACTATTTCATAACAGATTAATTCTTTCTTAAGTTACTTTTCTATTTTTAAAGCATTAAATTTCTTTAAAATATTTAGTTATTAGAGCAATTGAAAATAAGGTATTGAATTAGACTCATTCTCAGTTGCTATGAGTTGGAAGATTTTCGACCATTTGTTTAACTAGATTTTGCAAACATAGTGATCTTAATTTGAGTTATTTGAATTTTTTATAAGATTATTTATTTTTTCAACTCTGCCCTTTATTAATTAAGAAATATTTGAATTACAATGATAAGTCTTATGTTAATGTTAGTATCTTATTAACTTCTAAATAATAAACATTCTTAATAAAACCAAAATTATAGATATCTCTTCCTTATTACTTATTAATCAAAAAATATTTAAATAACTTGAATAATTGCTATAAAAGGACGAGTAGATGGTAATAAATAACGGTCAGAAGTATAATGATTGTATCATATAATATTTAATCGAATTTAAATATTATATAGACCAAATTGTATTTAAAATGGTAATGTATTTATAATTAAATTGAAAGGCAAAATATAAATTGATCAAATTAAGAAAAGAATCTATTATTTATTATCTCATACTTTTTTAATCTCTATTTAGTAGTGCAAATCTGAAAAAAAAACAGAGAGTTGTCTATTGATTTTCTAATTAATTTGCCCTTTCAAAGCATAAGAAAACTTTCTACTACAATTATATTATTTTGAATCAAAAAAATTCCAATAAATAAATAGATGACTCAAGCCTTCCTGCAACCTAATCTGATTATTAAAAAAATTAATTTAAATTATTTTATATGTTTAATTAATTTTAATATTAACTATCATTGCAAAACTATATTTAAATTTACATTATAATATAATATATACATTTACCTCTGATAAATTTCATGATTGTTTATATATTTTATATTGTGAATTTTAAAGGTGGAAATTGAAATTAAAGTACAGTTTCCTTTCTCTATTCTAATTAATTTCTTTCTCTAAATAAATTAGAGTATAGACCCATGCTATTTTGCAGTTAAGCTGTTTAGGTTACTTGTAATATATGGATTATATTGATTTATTCTATGAATTAATTATTTAAATTTCTATTCAATGAAATAAAAATATTTATATTGGAATTTTAGCTATTACAATATGCTTTTTTTATTACTTTCTTATAGATACTTATTGCGTATATAGTAATTTTACAATAATACTTTTTGTTAAACTTTAAATATCCAGAAAATTTGATTAAATTATGATTAAATTAATGATTAATATAGGATATAAATATATGAGTTATAGTATTATCTACAAGAACTGATTTGGAGGTTTTGTATTTTCATATTAAATCTTTCCTAGATCTACTCAATCATGGTTCATCTCATTCTTCAACTGCCATTGTTGATGTGAACTTGATCTCTGTTTATTTTTCTCTGTCTATTCTGGTAGTTCCAAATAAATTTCTATATTGGTTTATAAATATTTAAGTTATATCTTGAAGAAATTATGGTAGATTTTAAAATATTCCTTTTAGTTTATTTTTGGACAGTTCTATTTAAATATTTTTAAATATCAAGAAAAACCAATTTTTTAAAAAATTGGATCATATTCGATTGCATCTAAATCGTGGTTATTATAAGCAGAATCACTATTAGGAATCTTGCCAACAAAGCTTTATAAATTGAATGACAATTCTACAAATCTAAAGAATGCTTAAAATTTAAAATTTTAATTTAAGCTTCTTGATATTAAATGAATTTATTTAATTTCAGTTTTAATCTTATTACAAATCTACATATTTAAATTATTTAATTTAAACCCCTTTTAAATTGATTTTCATTCTTATAATCTAAGTATAAATATATTAATCTACTGCTTTAATAAATTAATGCTGATAAGAAATGTGAGTATTGAAGTGTTCCTTTACTTAAAATTTATAATTTTCGTTGAATAATTTGATGCCCTAAAAATTAAGTATTTCTTCTAGTCCTCTTTTCTTACAGGGAAATACTCCAACAGCGATATCCGCTTCTATGTCTATGCAGATGAGAGAAATTATAATATCTTTTATTATTTATACTTGTTATTTACAAGATTAATTTTTGCATAAATTTATTGCTTTAAAGATATATATGTATTGAAGACTATCTCATCAATATCTAAATATCTTTTTATATATTTTTTAATATTTTTAATTATAAAATAAATATAGTTAATATATAGTAGATAGTTATTGATTCTGAAAATAAGATTACTAATGAATCTTAAACAATATATAATCAGAAATCTAAAAATATCAATATTATATTATTATTATTAAACTTAGTACTATTGCTTGATATTATCGCTCATTTATATACATACACTTATCCCATAAATATGTTAAATTATGTTTTTGAATTAATTATAAATCTATTTATATTGATTATTATAACAAATAGTATAATATAGTAAAAACGAAAGTTAATTTTGAATAATTTCTGATCTCTTTATGAATCTTATCATAGAATCCTGATTTTTAAAAATTTATATAAAAGAGTAAATTGAATTCAAATAAGAGATTTTGAAAAGTTAAATTCAAATTTAAATAAATAGATAATTATTATAAATACTTGGTTCCTTTTCATTATTTAAACTAGGGTCTTATAAATATAGGGGTCTACACAAATAAACAAGCAACCAAATTTCTAATGCAAGTATTTTAGACTTTTAATATTATTAATCAAAATTAAAATTTATTCATACTAGCTGTTGTACTTAGACCTAATGGCTTAGACCTAGCCCTACATGGATGACTATTACGAGACTCCACTGACCTCGTCCTCAGTTCAACTGTCGCCCTCCGTGCTGCCACCGGGGATGGAGCCCTACCTTGGCAAAGACCCGATGAATAGTTGGTGGGATCTGGCCCCCAAGATGACTTGTATATTGTAAAACATCTCCCTCAAATAAAACTCCATTCAGGGTTTCGTAGAGATCTTGAAGACCCTCTTCAACTTACACACAGTCAATCACCACTGGGTCCACATAAAGAAGGAGATCGAGCGACATGTCGGGAAGTAGAGTCTTGAACTTGCATTGATGACGCAAACCCAAGAATGAATGGGACCTCATAGGAGTCTTAGATCCTGCGCTGGGTGATAAAAAGTAATCAGAGCTGTTAAAAGGCGTGCCCAAGGTCAAAGGTGGGGGCCCTATCTAGTACCTTTTAAACAACTAAATCAAGCAGACCACGATTAACAGACACATATTCTCTTCCTTGTAAATGGAGTTCACCAAAGGACCCAGGACTTGCCTCTATGACTGAAGAAGCAAAAATGGGGATCTAAGCATTTGCTCAATCAATTTAACTCTTTAGTGTTGTTGAAACAGAAGACTTAACAATCTTCCTTGGTAATGAATACTTCATAATCTCAGACCAAACTGTTGGAGATGTTTCTTTTTCTTCATACGTTGCTATTACCTACACTAAGATTAAATCCATCATCTTAGTAGGCACCACAACCTTCTCTCAAGCCGATATCAAAGAATTCATTGACTAGTGTACCTGCGGGCCTAAATAGCCCGCCCTCAACCACCTGTGTCTCGAGAATGTCTGATTTGAAGATGGACTTTTCAAAATCTCAAAATAATATTGAGGGAACTAAAAGGGCTTTTTCGAAATTCTGATGCTTAAATATCTTAGCCCCCGCGATAAATGTTTGTCGGAAGTTCCACCGTGGTGAGATAGAACGAGACAGTTCGAGTGGTGCCCCTGGCTGACCGCCAGGCTCGAGTTTACCCCCCATTTCGACTGCACTACCATTTCATAATATATCCCTTTTGCAAATAGTGAAAGCAAGCACCCCCCAATTTAAATTTTAAACTCCTCCTATATTATTCCCGTTAACTAACAAGTCAATTAATTTAATTATAATATTAATCAAAACTTAAAGGTGAAAAACATGGCACCAAAACCCCAGCCCGAGAGACAGAAGAAGGCAAGAAAGCAAGTGCTCACATTGAGAAGAAGAAGCAGGATGGATACCAGTTGGTAGATGTTCAAGACGTTAAGAGGGAGAATGGAGTGCTCAAGGCAAGGCTACAGAGATGAGGACCGCGACTGGATCCCTGCGAGTTGGTGCGATGGAGAGGGTACTCTTAAAATTGTGGAGTACTACGTTGACACACAGACACGGGCTCATGACTTAAGTCCAGTGGAACCAGCTCTACAAGGGTCGCACCACCGTCAAAGATCATCCTACTATGTTGGTCAAGACCGTTGATCCCGTCAAGTCTACTGCAATCGTTACTGGTTGCTACCCCACGCCTTCAAAACCACTAGTAGGTCCAACATTATCTCCTTAAGTTGTGGAAGCGCTCACAGCTGTTATGACCTAACAAGCCAACAATAATCAGGAGTGTGAAACCATTCAAATCAGTGAGGATGTGTTCGTCGAATAAAGCTAAGAGTGCCTTGCAGAGATAGTCAAAAGCAGTGCATCACATGATCTTTAAGAGCCAAAATGCTAAAGCGACTTCTAAATATCAAAGAACAAATACTTTGACAGACAATACAGAGACTAATTCAACTTAGTATTAAAATAATAATGCTTTTGCTTCTAATATCCTTGCATTTTAAAATAATTTACCTTCTATCAAATTTTCACAATCTTTAAGTTAAAACATGTAGATAGATATAAATTACCGACAACTGAATTTTGATTAAAATATATTTAAAAAATTTACTGACTTTTTTTAATTATTAATAGATAAATCTTTAATGTATATTTATAAATATATGGGGGAAGTTTCCTGAGATTTTTATATTTATGTAATATTTAATAAAATTTCACATAAATTAAAAATCTATCATTTTTATGACCATTAATATTAAAAGAATATTTATACATCATGTAAGTAGCTCAAGAAAAAATAGTCTAACATTATATAGGTATGGAAAGAATAAGATAAATTGAATCAGAATTTTAATAACAATTGGATACAATAATTGGAATTAATATGAGTACAGATATGACAATTTAATAGTTAAGATACAGAAACCAACAAATGTCTAATAAAATATGTCAGAGTTGTTGGAATCTGAAGAGATAAAATGACTAATTGATTAATAAATTAAGTATAATTATATGAAGGAAATTGTTCGGAAGTTAGTAGATAGTTGATATAAAGATTAATTTAATAATAAAAAATGTTTTTAAAAAAAGTGCAGGAAACTTCCCTCAAATTTTATTTTATCATAAACCGGTGCAGGAAACTCCCCCCCAAATATATAAAAAATAAACAAGGGCATTAATGCTAATTTTTAAAAAATAAAGTATATAAATATATAAAAGTTAAAAAAAGACGAAAAGAAGGCAAAAGGAAGAAAAAATTTCTAATTTTGCCCCCACTTTTTGTGACCATATTTATTTCAATAATTTATATTAACTGTGAAATCATTCATATTCAAGTGATGGTCACCTGGTCATCGTGGTCATGGTCATAGTCACGATGGTCACGGTTATGACCACGAGTACCACGGAGGCAGAGACCATAAAACAAGGTATCTGGTGGGTATTGTGGTAGTCGTTGTCACTGCTCTATTTTGACGTCATTCGACGAATAAACTGTGAATTCATGCATTTTTAAGTGATGGTCAAGTGGTCATCGTTGTCAAGGTCATAGTCACGATGGTCACGGTAATGGTAATGAGGACCACGGAGGCAGTGACCACGTCACCACTGTATCTAGTGAATTGCAGCGGGTGGTGGTGCTCACTGCTCTATTTTGACGTCATTTCGACGAATAAACTGTGGATATCATGCATTTTTAAGTGATGGTCAAGTGGTCATCGTTGTCAAGGTCATAGTCACGATGGTCACGGTAATGGTAATGAGGACCACGGAGGCAGTGACCACGTCACCACGTATCTAGTGAATTGAGGGGTGGTGGTGATCACTGCTCTATTTTGACGTCATTCGACGAATAAACTGTGAAATCATGCATATTCAAGTAATGGTAACGTTGTCACCGTGGTCATGGTCACTGTAATGGTAATGAGGACCACGGAGGCAGTGACCACGTCACCACGTATCTGGTGAATTGAGTGGTGATCGTGGTACCTGCTCTATTTTGACGCTTTTTCGACGAATTATACAGTGAAATCATGCATTTTCAAGTGATGATCACGTTGTCACCGTGGTCATGGTCACGGTCATGGTCACGAGGACCACGGAGGCAGTGACCACGTGACCACGTATCTGGTGAATTGAGTGGTGATCGTGGTACCTGCTCTTATTTTGACCTTTTTCGACGAATTATCAGTGAAATCATGCATATTCAAGTGATGATAACGTTGTCACCGTGGTCATGGTCACTGTAATGGTAATGAGGACCACGGAGGCAGTGACCACGTCACCACGTATCTGGTGAATTGAGTGGTGATCGTGGTACCTGCTCTATTTTGACCTTTTTCGACGAATTATCAGTGAAATCATGCATATTCAAGTGATGATAACGTTGTCACCGTGGTCATGGTCACTGTAATGGTAATGAGGACCACGGAGGCAGTGACCACGTCACCACGTATCTGGTGAATTGAGTGGTGATCGTGGTACCTGCTCTATTTTGACCTTTTTCGACGAATTATCAGTGAAATCATGCATTTTCAAGTGATGGTCACGTGGTACGTGGTCATAGTCACGATGGTCACGGTCATAGTCTTGATGGTCACGGTCAAAGAAACGATTAACACGTAGTCTATGACCAGGTTTCCACGTATCTGGTGAGTTAAGGGGTGGTCGTGGTAACTATTCTATTTTGACGTTATTCGACGAATTATCAGTGAAATCAATCATTTTTAAGTGATGGTCACGTGTTTTATGGTCATGTTCAAAGTCACGATTGTCATGCTCATGGTAACGAGGAGCACGGAGGCAGTGAGCACGTGAAAACGTATCTGGTGAGTTGAGGGGTGATCGTGGTACCTGCTCTATTTTGACCTTTTTCGACGAATTATCAGTGAAATCATGCATTTTCAAATGATGGTCATGTGGTATCCGTGGTTATGGTCAAGGTCATGGTGACGATGGTCACGGTCATGGTAACGATTACCACGGAAGCAATGACTATGTGACCACATATCTGGTGAGTAGTGGGGTGGTCGTGATCAATGCTCAATTTTGACGTTATTCGACAAATTATCAATAAAATCATGCATTTTAAAGTAATGGTCAAGTGGTCATCGTGGTCAAGGTCATAGTCACGATGGTCATGGTAATAGTAATGAGGACCACGGAGGCAGTGACCACGTCACCACGTATCTGGTGAATTGAGGGGTGGTGGTGGTCACTGCTCTATTTTGACGTCATTCGACGAATAAACTGTGAATTCATGCATTTTTAAGTGATGGTCAAGTGGTCATCGTTGTCAAGGTCATAGTCACGATGGTCACGGTAATGGTAATGAGGACCACGGAGGCAGTGACCACGTCACCACGTATCTAGTGAATTGAGGGGTGGTGGTGATCACTGCTCTATTTTGACGTCATTCGACGAGTTATCAGTGAAATCATTCATTTTTAAGTGATGGTCAAGTGGTCATAGTCACGATGGTCACGGTCATAGTCACGATGGTCACGGTCATAGTCTTGATGGTCACGGTCAAAGAAACGATTAACACGTAGTCTATGACCAGGTTTCCACGTATCTGGTGAGTTAAGGGGTGGTCGTGGTAACTATTCTATTTTGACGTTATTTGACGAATTATCAGTGAAATCAATCATTTTCAAGTGATGGTCACGTGATTTATGGTCATGTTCATAGTCACGATTGTCATGCTCATGGTAACGAGGAGCACGGAGGCAGTGACCACGTGACCACGTATCTGGTGAGTTGAGGGGTGATCGTGGTCACTGCTCTATTTTGACGTTATTCGACGAATTATCAGTGAAATCATGCATTTTCAAATGATGGTCATGTGGTATCCGTGGTTATGGTCAAGGTCATGGTGACGATGGTCACGGTCATGGTAACGATTAGCACGGAAGCAGTGACTATGTGACCACATATCTGGTGAGTAGTGGGGTGGTCGTGATCAATGCTCAATTTTGACGTTATTCGACAAATTATCAGTGAAATCAATCATTTTCAAATGATGGTCATGTGGTACCCGTGGTTATGGTCAAGGTCATGGTCATGGTCACGGTGATGTTAACGATTACCACGAAGCAGTGACCACGTATCTGGTGAGTTGAGTGGTGGTCGTGTTCACTGCTCTATTTTGACGTTATTTGACGAATTATCAGTAAAATCAATCATTTTCAAGTGATGGTCACGTGATTTGTGGTCATGTTCATAGTCACGATTGTAATGCTTATGGTAACGAGGAGCACGGAAGCAGTGACCACGTGACCATGTATCTGGTGAGTTAAGGGGTGATCGTCGTCACTGCTCTATTTTGACGTTATTCGACGAATTATCAGTGAAATCAATCATTTTCAAGTGATGGTCACGTGGTTCGTGGTGATGATCATAGTCACGATAGTCATGCTCATGGTAACGAGGAGCACGGAAGCAGTAGACTAT